>BLSH010219423.1:133233-152158 GCA_018402905.1 Glandirana rugosa | reverse complement strand
ATATGGGGCTAAGGATTTTTTGCTGAGAGGGGGAATATGGGGGGTTTGTGCTGTGAGGCGGGGTAAGAGGACTTGTTCTAGAAGGAGGTTTTTGAGGGAGAGGAGGATTTATACTAAAAGGGGAGATTGGGGGAAGGATTTGAGCTAGGAGTGGGAATTTAGGTGAGGGGGGGGGGAATAACAGAAATTGTGCTATAAGGAGAGATGGGGGGTATTTGGCCAGTGGGATAATTTTGGGGAGAGCAAGGAATTCATACCAGAAGCTGTATTTGTGGGAGGGGGGATTGTGCTATAGGAGGGTAAGAGAATTTATGCTGGGGGGGATTGGGGTGGAGAAGATCCCATGCTAGGAGGTGGGAGAGGATTTGTGCTGGGATGGGGGATTTGTGGGTATGAGGAAGAATGAGTGAGCAGATTAGTGCTGGACTTTGTGGGGGGCATATTTTTGCTGAAAGGGTAAACAGGGGAGAGTATTGCTTGCGTCATCACAAGTCCTCTTCCCTACCAAAGCAGCCCTCACCCAGTATATATCTGTCCCCAACTCTACCCCACTTTCTAACACAAGTCCTCTACCTCCCAATGTGACATACCTGAAGCCTGGGTTTTGTTTAACCGTGCCACTTAAGCCCCTCACACTGAAAAATTTGGCCACAACCATTTTTGTTGCTCAGTGCACCACCAGCTTCTCAAGTGTCGCTCATTCGCAAGTTTGAAAGTTTGGAGGTATGTTTAAGTCAGGTATTTCATTAATTTATTATACCCCAACTCTGGGCTAAACTTTACCATTTTAAAAAAAATGTCCCCTCGGGTGTTTTTAAAGCCAAAGAAAAAACAACAACCCAGAATGAATACTCACCTTAATCCAAAGTTCATCCCAGAAGTACCCCTCCTTGGCCACAAGGTGTCCTCAGAACTGTAAATGCCACCTTGATAACTCTATAGAAATGTTCTTTACAAACTCAGCACAAATCGTATAACCATCATGTACAAACAATATAAATGATTACTTCTGGTTCCGGCGCCTTCATGTGAGGAAGCACGAGACAGCTCTTCCAGGCAGACTGCTATATCGGCAAAAAAAGCCAGCCCGCGCCCATCCTCAGTGACTTATTCTGTCACAATCCGTCCAGAAGCCCCTCCAGGCATGGACCGCTACGTCCTTTACGGACCTCAGCAGATTGATTCAGGAGAGCACCAGGATTTGGCCCCTTCGGTACCGCGGGAGACCAACATGGCGGCCGCACCTCAGCCTATCTCCTCCGCAGGTCCGGCGAGTGTCCTGATCGTTCCGACCATCACGACCGTTCCGACCTCACTGAACGATCACCTCTCCATGAACGCTGTCGTCCCTTCTGCTGCCTTTGTTCCCCCTGCCACGTTCGTTCCTGCCTCTGCGATCGAGGAGGATCAATATGCTGGCCTAGCAAAGGCAGTGGCAGCCCTGATACTCCCAACCATAACTGCAACAGTGGACAAGGCAGTGACAAATGGCATAACTCAGATACGCAAAGAGCTTGGGGACCATACGAGACGCCTAAACGATCTTGAATCACGCATATCAGACATGGATGATGAAATGCAGAGCGCAAGATCATTCAAACAACAGATGCTGAACACACAACAATACGTGCTGGAAAAATTCAATGATCTGGAAAACCGCTCAAGGTGCAATAATTTGAGAATTGTGGGCCTGCCCGAATCATACAACACTGACTCGCTGCACGACCTCTGCTCTAAGCGTATACCCAACACACTAGGAATTGCCTCCCCATGTCTGGTAGAAAGGGCCCACCGCCTAGGCACTCCGTCAAATGACAGACGTACACCACGGCCTATCATCGTCCGCTACCTGAACTAAATCACAGATCTTAAGCTCATACCGCAACTCCAAATCGCTCCATATAGATGGGCACAAGCTATTAATGTTCGCAGACTACTCCCAAGAAGTCTCACGACGCAGGAAAGCCTTTCAGCCGATATGCCAGGCACTTTATCAAAAAGGAGTCAAATTCAACTTATCTTACCCTGCAACCCTTCGCTTCACGAACCAACAAAGGGACCAAAAGTAATTTTCACATCCGGGCGAGGCCTTCCATTATCTGCAAGACTACCTCCATATCCCAATGTAAACGGCGGAGGCTACATCCTCACTTTGACCACCAACGTCCCGGGAACAACGGAGCCCCAGGAAGGACCCACCAAAGAGATTATTCCGCTCCAAAACAGCGAGCATGGAATAATCGCTCCAAATGGCATCCTTTACAAGGTTGGGGACAACCTCACCTACCCAGTCTACACATACCCCACAAGGCATGGACTGCTAGGATTTTACACTCCTTGTCGTCAGGCAACCTCGCCAACTCCTGAAATGAACCATGACCATCACTGCTTCTACCCTTGTGACAATTCTCTTGGTCTATTAAAACCATTTTGACCACCCTTGTCCACCCATCTCAGCTCCCACTTACCACCACTGTTTAAATGTTACTTCGGTTATCCACTGTCTCGTTTTGCCAGGCTGTTGACTTATAGAAAATATGCTAAGATGTCCTACAAGCTGCTTACACACTGGTACATGACCCCGTCCAGACTACATAAGTGGTACCCCGCAGCATCTGATCGCTGTTGGAGATGTAAGAAAATCGAAGGTACGCTCCTACATATCTGGTGGGAGTGCGAGCTCATAGCCCCTTTCTGGGAGACGGTTCGGACCCTAATTACACAAATAACCGAAACACAGATCACACTAGACCGAGCCTGCTGTTTACTACACATAACAGATAGCCCTGTGAGGAGATACAAAAACTCACTGACTAGACACATGCTCAATGCGGCCAAATCACTGATCCCCAGACACTGGAAATCCACCCGACCACCGTCGACTGCAGAATGGCTCCAAGAAATCGAGAACTTGCATCAGATGGAGGAATCCGTGGCTATGGCCAGGGACTCCTCAGACAGGTTTCATAAAATGTGGAAGCCCTGGGTACTTTTCAAATATTCTGATCGTTTTTCAAGCATTTCATAAACCTACAACCCCAACTTAAACCCGACATGACCGGACGGAGGTCCCTAAAGCCATGCTTGTGGATTGACTAATATTGTCACTTACGACGGGATGAAGTATTGCAGTATACTTGCAACTGGCCAACTGACACACTGGCATGACACCATAACACTATTAGGTCAAAGCCCAGTTAGGGTTGTTTTTAACCAGCCCTATGGGGCAATAAGTGACAGGATCCTGACCTGACTCATTAGGTCTAACATTACCTAATTGCACTGCGGCTCTTGTAGAAAGCAATCCTGAGCTGGATTAGGTGAGCTGTACCTTGGGTCTGGGGGGGCCCGGGGGGCCGCCCCCTCCCCCCCAAGGAGACACCAAGATCCCATTTGGGGGTGTTCTGGGGGGGTGGTGGCTCCCAGGGTTCTGCAGAACAAGGCGAAATACGGAGATGTACTATTACCATGCCTCTTTGTTTTTTGTTTTTTTTTCTTCTCTTCCCCTTTCATAAACTGCTATTTTTTTACATGCTCTATTTGATTCGACTGCATCTTGCCTGTACTTAAGATGGTCTGTGTGACGGACCTTATTGTCATGTTTCTTCATTCATTCATGTCATTTGTGACTGCATATTCTCTGTAAGCTGTATTACATTGAATAAAACAATTGTTAAAAAAAAAAAAAAAAAAGAAAATATGCTAAGAGATGGACACTTGGCTGCTTGAGTTATGTGGAGGCTCCCATATTTTCACCGTGCCAGCGGGCGCCCCATGGATGGACTATAAGCGTCATCACAGCGAGCAAGCTTCCAATTCTCCCAGTAAGGCTGTCCTATGCTTGATACACTCACATGTGGAAAAAAGAGTACAGACTTCCACAGTTTCGTTCAACCCTCTTTTTCTACCCCGACCACTGTTGGGTCACCCCCCCCTCCTGTCTACCCTAGTCCAAGACGCAAGACAGACCTAGACCAACACTCTCTAGAGAAAAGCCATTCCCTATTAGCTAAAGTCCTTCACACACCCCCACACCTGAGCCACAAATCCACACAACACCCCTCCTCCTTCCATGCACCCATAACAAGAAAGTGGTATCATGGAACGTGAAGGGCCTACACTCGCCCCAGAAACGAATGGCAGTCCTTAGACACCTTAAACATCTAAAAGCTGACATTGCAATACTGCAAGAAACCCACCCATTGCCCGTAGACTTCCACCAAATGCGCAAGCTATGGGTGGGCCAAGTAGTGGGTTCCTAAGCTATTAAAGGAAAAGCTGGAGTGCTACTACTCATAAACAAATCCCTTTCTTGTTAGCTAACCTCCCTTTACACAGATGATGATGGCCGTATTCTTATAGCTAACTTGAAAACAGGTACTCACGAGTGGGCACTATGCAATGTATATGCTCCCAACACGCCCAGCACCACCACATTATGGGTGTCAGGTCCGAGCATTCCTAGATGAACAGTTTCCTGGAAAGTGGATTGGTCATCGTGGGCCAGTTGAATGGCCCCCAAGGTCTCCCGATCTGACCCCCTTAGACTTTCATCTTTGGGGTCATCTGAAGGCAATTGTCTATGCTGTGAAGATACGAGATGTGCAGCACCTGAAACTACGGATACTGGAAGCCTGTGCTAGCATTTCTCCTGCGGTGTTGCTATCAGTGTGTGAAGAGTGGGAGAAGAGGGTTGCATTTACAATCCAACACAATGGGCAGCACATTGAATGCATTTTATAAGTGGTCAGAAACTTGTAAATAACTCATGAAAGCATAAAGTTACGTTAAAGCCAAGCACACCATTGTTTTTCTTGTGAAATTCCCAATAAGTTTTTATGTGTCACATGACCCTTTTCCTATTGAAAAAACAAAAGTTGGATTCAAAATGACCAACTTCAAAATGGCCGCCATGGTCACCACCCATCTTGAGAAGTTTCCCCCCTCACATATACTAATGTGCCACAAACAGGAAGTTAATATTACCAACCATTCCCATTTTATTAAGGTGTATCCATATAAATGGCCCACCCTGTGTGTATATATATATATATATATATACACAGTATCTCACAAAAGTGAGTACACCCCACACATTTTTGTAAATATTTTATTATATCTTTTCATGTGACAACACTGACAAAATGATACTTTGCTACAATGTAAAGTAGTGAGTGTACAGCTTGTATAACACACAGACATTAATGTATAAACTGCTGGCAACAAAAGTGAGTACATCCCTAAGTGAAAATGTCCAAATTGGGCCCAAAGTGTCAATAATCTGTGTGGCCACCATTATTTTCCAGCACTGCCTTAACCCTCTTGGGCATGGAGTTCAGCAAAGCTTCACAGATTGCCACTGGAGCCCTCTTCCACTCCTCCCCATGACAACATCATGGTGCTGGTGGATGTTAGAGACCTTACACTCCTCCACCTTGCATTTTAGGATGCCCCACAAATGCTCAATAGGGTTTAGGTCTGGAGACATGCTTGGCCAGTCCATCACCTTTACCTTCAGCTTCTTTAGCAAGGCAGTGGTCATTTTGGAGGTGTGTTTGGGGGCGTTATCATGTTGGAATACTACCCTGTGGCCCAGTCTTCGAAGGAAGGGGTCATGCCCTGCTTCGGTATGTCACAGTACATGTTCGCATTCATGGTTCCCTCAATGAACTGTGTCGGCAGCACTCATGCAGCCCCAGACTATGACACTCCCACCACTGGGCTTGACTGTAGGCAAGACACACTTTTGTTTGTACTCCTCACCTGGTTGCCACCACACACATTTGACACCATCTGAACCAAATAAGTTTATCTTGGTCTCATCAGACCACAGGACATGGTTCAAGTAATCCATGTCCTTAGTCTGCTTGTCTTCAGCAAACTGTTTGCGGGATTTCTTTTGCATCATCTTTAAAAGGGGCTTCCTTCTGGGATGACAGCAATGCAGACCAATTTTATGCAGTGTGTGGCATATGGTCTGAGCACTGACAGGCTGACCCCACCCCTTCAACCTCTGCAGCAATGCTGGCAGCACTCATATGTCTATTTCCCAAAGATAACCTCTGGATATTACCCTGAGCATGTACACTCAACCTCTTTGGTGAGACCTGTTCTGTTAAACCGCTGTATGGTCTTGGCTGCAGCTTTTTCAGGGTCTTGCCAATCTTCTTATAGCCTAGACCATCTTTATGTGGAGCAACAATTCTTTTTTTTCAGATCCTCAGAGAGTTTTTTGCCATGAGGTGCCATGTTAAACTTTCAGTGACCAGTATGAAAGCGATAATACCAAATTAACACACCTACTCCCCATTCACCCCTAAGACCTTGTAACACTAATGAGTCACATGACACCGGGGAGGGAAAATTGCTAACTTGGCCCAATTCAGGCATTTTAACTTAGGGGTGTACTCACTTTTGTTACCAGCAGTTTAGACATTACTGGCTGTGTGTTGAGTTATTTTGAGGGGACAGCAAATTTACACTGTTATACAAGCTGTACACTCACTACTTTACATTGTAGCAAAGTGTCATTTCTTCAGTGTTTTCACATGAAAAGATATAATAAAATATTTACAAAAATGTGAGGGGTGTACTCACTTTTGTGAGATACTGTGTGTATATATATATATGACAACATTGAAGAAATTACACGTTGCTACAATGTAAAGTAGTGAGTGTACAGCTTGTATAACAGTATCAATTTGCTGTCCCCTCAAAATAGCTCAACACACAGCCATTAATGTCTAAACCGCTGGCAACAAAAGTGAGTACACCCCTAAGTGAAAGTGTTCAAATTGAGCCCAAAGTGTCAATATTTTGTGTGGCCAGCATTATTTTCAAGCACTGCCTTAACCCTCTGGGGAATTGAGTTCACCAGAGCATCACAGGTTGCCACTTGAGTCTTCTTGCACTCCTCCATGACAACATCATGGAGCTGGTGGATGTTAGAGACCTTGTGCTCCTCCATCTTCTGTTTGAGGATGCCCCACAGATGCTCAATAGGGTTTAGGTCTGGAGACATGCTTGGCCAGTCCATCACCTTTACCCTTAGCTTCTTTAGCAAGGCAGTGGTCGCCTTGGAGGTGTGTTTGGGGTTGTTATCATGTTGGAATACTGCCCTGCGGCCCAGTCTATGAAGGGAGGGGAAAATGCTCTGCTTTAGTATGTCAATAAATGTTGGCATTCATGGCTCCCTCAATGAACTGTAGCTCCCCAGTGCCAGCAGCACTCATGCAGCCCCAGACAATGACACGTCCACCACCATGCTTGAATGTAGGCAAGACACACTTGTCTTTGTACTTCTCACCTGGTTGCCACCACACACGCTTGACACCATCTGAACCAAATAAGTTTATCATGGTCTCCTCAGACTACAGGACATGGTTCCATTAATCTGTGTCCTTAGTTTGCTTGTCTTCAGCAAACTGTTTGCGGGCTTTCTTGTGCATCATCTTTAGAAGAGGCTTCCTTCTAGAAAGACAGCCATGCAGACCAATCTGATGCAGTGTGATGCCCATGATCTGAGCACTGACAGGCTGACCCTCAACCCCTTCAACCTATGCAGGAATGCTAGCAGCACTCATACATCTTTTCCCCAAAGGCAACCTCTGGATATGACGCCGAGCACGTGCACTTAACTTCTTTGGTCGACCTTGGCAAGGCCTGTTCTGAGTGGAACCTGCCCTGTTAAACCAATGTATGGTATTGGCCACCATCCTGCAGCTCAGTTTCAGGGTCTTTCCAATTTTCTTATTGAAAGGATTTGAACTCCTCTCGATCCCCCGTCAATCCGCGGTGGAGCAGTTAACTCCCTTGGGACCCCACAGCCCTTCCCTGAGTTATAAGAAAGTACACACACACACACACACAGTTATCTCTCAGGGAAAAGCTATTCTTCATTTCCCGGGTTTATCTTTTATACAGAAGAAAAAGTGTGAATTACAAACATTTGTAAGGTGGTCTCTTACAACAGTTTCACTTTCCACACATAATATCAGGGAAAAGAAACTCTACAGTATAAACAAAACTAGCTTCATGCATCTTAAAGGGGTCTTAGCATACATATATGTGTAATAGAAAGCACACTTAGGTTATACATTTTCCTACAATCCCCTCTTAAGTCACGCATGTAACCTTATACTCTAGCTCCTGGTTGGTACATGGGACCATTAGTGTGTCTCTTGCCAAGGGGTTGATACCACATAGTTTTAGTGATGGTGGCGTCAATAAGTTTCTGTATTAGTCCTCAGATGCAGGGGATACAACAACCACACAGAGTTCTGGCACTAGGGTGTTGTGTGTGTGTGTGGTTTCTGTATTAGCTTGGAGTAATGATCCATACTGGCAGAAATACAGTCAGGGCCAGCAGGATTAGAAGACAAAATACCTTCCCAGAAGTCTGTGGTGCAATAAGCGAGGTCATCTTTTTCAGAGACTTTTCCACCTGTTTCACTCGCTGTTCGAGGACTTATACCACCTGTTTGCCTCTCTTGTCTTTATCTTGCTTCCTGGGTGCCAGGGTTGCCAACTGCCAGTAAATTTACTGACAGTTCGTAAAAATCAGTGATTTTTACAACTGTCTATAAATATCAGGGTCTGATAATTTGTCATGCTGTGCTGACTTTTTTAGTGTAAATCAGGCAAATTACTTGACATGGGTATTGTCAGTGTTTCCATGTTGTGTTTAAATATCAATTATCTTCCTTTTTAATAGGAGTTCTATTATTTTTCAAGTAGCCAGTAAAAAATGTGCTCCGCCAGAAAATTTTCTCTGTTTTGCCAGTAAAAAACGCTGCTGGAGGTTGGCAACAGTGCTGGGTGCTTGGTTCCCCTCTTCACATGACTGGCATGGATCCAGGACTGTGAGCTTTCCACCAGTATAGCTGTTCTGGTCGCCGCGATCACCTTCATGGGAGGTCCAAAGGGTATTCTTGCTTTTTATTTCGGTTCAAATGTTGGACCACCACAGTATCTCCCACCTGGAAAGAATGGGTTGGTTCCTGTGGAGAAAAATTAGATGTGCGAGCGACATTTCTTTCAACTTTGTCCAGAGTTTCAATAAGTTTTCTCACATTTTCCTCCTGGATTAGATCTAGGTCCCCTCTTTCTACCATAAGTGCCTGTCTGGCCCATGGAGTGGTGAATGGCCTACCCATTAAAACCTCAAAAGGGGAGTAACCTGTCTTCTTGGAGGGGGTCATTCTTACCTCGGCCAGAACTGCCGGGAGGACCTTCTTCCAATTTACATATGTAGCTCCAGTTTCCTTCCTTATCTTATCCTTGAGAGTCCTATTCATCCTTTCCACTATATCTGAACTTTGGGGGTGATAAGGTATGTGAAACTTCCAGTCAATTTTAAGAGTCTTTACCAAATCTTGGCAGACCTTGGCCGCAAATGCAGGACCATGGTCTGAGTTAATCTGGAGCGGACATCCCCACCTGGGAATAATCTCTTGTGTAAGAATTTTTTACAACTGTTTGGGCATCTTATCTTGTGGTTACAAAAACCTCAAGCCATCGTGAAAACATATTCACGATCACCAAAAGGTACTCCTGTCTCTTACCCACCTTTGGCATATGTGTAAAGTCTATCTCTAGGTGAGTGAACAGTGTTGTTGGGTATATCAGGTGTTCATGTTTTGCCCTTTGTGAGTTGTTGGGTTTGTTTCTGATACATGTGATGCATCTGGAGACATATGCCTTGACAAGGGAGGGGAGGCCTGGAATATATTCACATGTAGTGAATGGTACTGTGAAATAGTGGTGCACTGGCAACAGGAATGCATGGTCTCCCCTCTTGGCAGATAAGTCCAGAATTAGGGCTTATCTGCACACCTACGTTTTTCCAATCTCAGATATCTGTGTCCATGGCATATGTCTGTAAGTCTTGCAATGTTTGGTCTAGAAGTGGCATTTCTGGCGTGAGCAAAGGCATTTGGGTGGTTGCATTTTTAGTGGATGCGGCTTCCTTCGCTGCTCTATCTGCTAGGGCATTTCCTTTGGCTATATCAGTCTGCTGGCCTGTGTGTGCCCTGCAATGTAAAATGGTAATGGACCTTGGTAGCTGTATAGCTTTTTAGTAGTTCTTTATAATATGCACACCTTGTCCTTCAAAGAGCTGGCAAGTTCTGCAGCCTGCTCAGTTCTGCAGCCTGGGCTGACTGGTAAAGAATTGGTTTTTGCTTCTATAATTTTGTCTGGTAATTGTACAACAGCATATCCTGCATGATATGTGTTGTCATTGGGCCTTGAACAAGAGCCATCCACAAACACATTCTGTGCATCTGGAAGGGCCACAGAAGACATGTCCTGTCTTGGGGATGTGTCCTGATGGATGAGATCCAAACAATCATGTTGTGGGACAATCTCATCCTGTTCTCCTTTTAATCCTAACAAAACATTGAGGATTGGGGCTGGGCCTGAGGTAGGAGAAGCATATTTTATCTTTAGCTTAGGGTTGGAGAGCATCATAACCTTATAACCACTAAGCCTTTGGGCCAACATATGTTGGGTGTGTAAAGTGGTATCCTGTCCCAGAGTGAAGGATGTAGCCATTTCCACCACCATCACACAGGATGCTAAAGCTCTGAGACACGCAGGCATGCCTTGGACCTGTACTGGAACCATCTTTGAGAAAAAAGCAACAGGGCGGAGCTTGCCTCCATGTTCCTGAGCTAGGACTCCCGCCATCATTTCACAGTTGTCCCTGGCAAATAAATGGAACATCTTGCCATAATCAGGCAGGCCTAGACTAGGGGCCGTTACCATAGCACTTTTCATAAAAGCATTACACATTTCCTCTCACCCGTTTACACAATCTGGCGTATCAGAACCTGTGGCTTGTCTCAGGAGATTGTCATAGTAGGAACAGTCAAGTATCTATTGGCGGCAGTAACCAATCATGCCAAGGAAGGTAAGCATGTCCTTCTTGGTCAGTGGGCGGGGCAGACCTATGAGAGCCACAGCTTTCTTGCGACTGGCTTTCCTCTCTCCTTTTGTGAGGACAAAAGCAAGGTACTCAACAGTTTCCTGGCACCACTGCAATTTCTTTCTAGACACGTTGTGGCCACTTTCAAATAACCAGTTTGTGAGATCCACACTGTCTTGTTCAGCTGCCTGATTTGAACTACAGAGGATGAGGTACTGTAGTAGGACCCAACCATGATGGGAAGTCCAGGACCTCAGTGTGGCCTGGAGCACAATAGAGTACACTACAGGTGAGTCCACATAGCCCTGGGGCATTCTACACCAGATAAGTTGGCGATTCTTTAAACAAAAGGCAAAGATTGTCCATGTCTCCTTATCCACAGGGACGGAAAAAAACATTTGCCAGATCAATCACTGTAAAACACTCTGCATCAGATGGAATGGAGGACAGGAGTGGTGGCACATCTGGCACTATTGGGGCAATGGGGTCCACAAGTTTTATGGCTCTCAGATCATGTACAAATCTGTAGCTGCCATCTAGTTTCTTCACTGGATTAATTGGGGTATTATAGGGAGAAACTGTGTCTTCCAAAATACCTTCTTTAAGAAAGTGTTTTACCATTGGGACAATACTTTCCTCCTTTTCTTTTGATAAAGGATACTGTTTATGGTACACAGGTTTTGCCAATGCCTTAAGAGTGGCCTTGTAGGGGGTACAGGAAATGAAGCCAACATCAAAAGAATTTTCTGCCCATACTCTGTCCTACCTGGAGGTGGGCCGTGGGTGTCTGCCACAATCATGGTTAGGAGGGAAATTATTGGGACCTTGGTGGATTGCGCTACAATCCCACCCTTCTTTGTGGTTCTGATAATAATGTTTACATAAATAAACTAAATATTAACAATTATGGTGATGCAAGCTGTCAATGTGTACTGTAATCTTCGTCTTTAGTTCTTGGACATCAAACCATATCAGACCGGTGGATTGATACTTTATTTTTTTTTTGAAAGAAAACTAAACAAAATGAAAGATCTTAGTGAATTATCATTACATTTCCCTCCTAGAAATAAACAACTGGTTAGCAATAAACACATATTAATAACAAAATACAAAACATATGGCCATGTTGTTTAATAAGAGTCCACTCTTTTCTACCCATATGAAATAAATTCATAATTAATTAATTATCACCACGTGGATGTTTATTAAAGGACGTCCATCAAAAATTATCAATAATTCACCATAACTTTTATAATATGTTCATAACATTTTGCACAAAGATTATACATCACCAAATTCATTGATTTTTCTATTTCAACCTCTTCCCATACAAATCTTGAAAACTTCTAGAAATAAATGTGGTCCTTTCTGTATTAACAAAAAAACTTAAAAAACAATCATTATTGTTGTATTCTAAAGTATCACACTTAATTACAATCACCAATCCAGACAATACATACATAGACATACATGCATCATTCACTATCGTCCTATCATATACTGTTAAGTAAAATGTATCTAAGCCTGGTCTTTACTAGTCAATTGTCTTGTTCAAATGATTTTCATTAAAGGGTACTACCAGGTTTTTATCAGTGGGTGGAGCCTTTCCCTTTCCACACCCAATAGGCTGGAATGGAGAGATAAACATTTAAATAATTATAATAATCATGGCTACCTTTTAGGAATCTAAAGGGTGTTGGCTGCAATCAGCCAATTTTTCCTTTGTTTCAAATAATGCTAGAGTTACATAGCAAAACTAACCATTTCAAATAGAGTTTTATTTATACAAATTTATTTAAATATGTCCTTTACCTTACAAAGTTTTTATTTATTACATCACTTACTTTTGAGCAACACATGTCATACTAGTATTTTATAACTGTTCAAAACTTAACACATTGCTCTAAATTTCACAGACCTAGTTCCTCACACAGCATGTCTCACACAGTTTATCTCTATGGAGGGAGGGGGGGCTGGAAGTGTGTCTCATCCTTTTACACAAAAACACACAGAACAGGAGGGGTCAAATCCCTCTCTCTACTACAAATGAACTCTCGGTTAAACATACAAAGACTTTCTACAAAAGTTTCTATCTTTCTCATATACAGTATCACTTTACAGAACTTTCACCTTCTTAATTTGATTACGTATCTCTCCCAATATTAACCATTTCCTTACCGGGCCATTTCTGACACTCCTCTCCTACATGTAAAAATCATCATTTTTTTGCTAGAAAAATACTCAGAACCCCCAAACATTATATATGATTTTTTAGCAGGCACTCTAGGGAATAAAATGGCAATCATTGCAACTTTTTATATCACACGATATTTGCGCAGGAATTTTTCAAACGCGTTTTTTTTGGAAAAGAAACAGTTTAGTGAATTAAAAAAATACAAAACAGTAAAGTTAGCCCAATTTTTTTGTATGTTGTAAAAGAGGATGTTACGCCGAGTAAATTGATACCCAACATGTCATGCTTTAACATTGCGAACACTCGTGGAATTGTGCCAAACTTTGATACTTAAAAATCTCCATAGGCGACGCTTTAAAATTTTTTACAGGTTACATGTTTAGAGTTACAGAGGAGGTCTAGTGCTAGAATTATTGCTCTCGCTCTAACGTACGCGGCGATACCTCACATGTGTGGTTTGAACACCGGTTACATATGTGGGCGGGGCTTACGTATGCGTTCGCTTCTGCATGCGAGCTCGCGGGGACGGGGGGACTTTAATTTTTTTTTTTTTGTTATTATTATTCATTTTACTTTTATTTTTTTATTTTTACACTGTTTCTTGAATTTTTTTTTTTTTGATCACTTTTATTCCTATTACAAGGAATGTAAACATCCCTTGTAATAGGAATGGTGCGTGACAGGTACTCTTTATGGAGAGATGTTGGGTCAATATGACCTCACATCTCTCCTGCAGGCTGGAAAGACTGAGATCAGAAAAAAAAATTCCGATCCCAGCCTTTCCAGCCGTGATCACGGCTTTGTTTACAAAAGCCGGGCCGGGCGTGACGTCATAACATCGCGCCCGGTCCTCCGAGGGTCATAGAGATGACCAGTCATCTCCCTGACGACACTCCAGCGGCGACGGATCTCTTCTCCCTGCCGCCGATCGTACGGGCGGCACGGGAGAAGCACCGAATGGCGGCGGGAGGGGGGGACGTCCCCTCCCGCTGCCTACAAGAACGATCAAGCGGCTGAACTGCCGCTATGATCGTTCTTGGGGTGTGCAGAATCGCCTGCTGAGAAAAATGATATCTGAATGGTGCCTCTAGCTGCTGGCACCATTCAGATATCCCCCCTCAAAGTCTAGGACGTCCATGGACGTCCTACCGGCGGGAAGGGGTTAAACTCACATAGACCCTCAAACATATGTAGTGAAACGTATTTTATAAATCAGCCACACTTAGCATTACCTGTCTGTAACATTATCACATTCACTACAGAGAGAACAAAATGCATTTAACCTCTTCATAAAACAAAATTTCTCATCACAACACAAAGAGCTCAACATATGCACACATCTTGTACATTACTGCAGTTTTACAATCTCAGCGGTCAGCTCGTCATTTTTTATATTCAAACAAATCTCATTGCTCTGGGACTTCTACAATCCACAACCCAATACTTTTTCCTTTGTGAGACTTGAATAGAGTTTGGCAGGCTTCGGGACGTAAGGGCGGGTGGCTTGGAGAACGGCATGAGAGGGTGTGTGGGTCTATCTATTTCTGACTTCTGACTTTCTGAGAAATCTTATTGTTATTTATTCCCATTTTCTTCTGTTTCTTGTTATCTCTCTTATACCAATATGGGGCGTAATCAAGCCAGTTCTCTCCTCCCTTTCTCATATATTTCTTATCCCATTCTGGTTCACCCTGGTACCATGGAAAAGCCTGTCTATCACCCAAACAAAGACCTTTGATTATGTCCATATGAAAAGTGTCATTGTCACCCTCCCGGGGAAAGGGATCAACACTGCCCATCATTTCTGTCCACCCTGCAAAATTGTCCACCCATGGGTCAATTAGATAGTAATCCGTTTCACATACACGGTCTACAAAGTCCTTACATGTCTCCCCAACCTCCGGTAATGGTATACCTATTTTACTGTTGCCACAACCCATTATAACAGTGGAAAGAAACCACCTTACCTTGTAGTTCCTCTTTTGTCCACACAACAAATTATGTTATATCTCTATGCGACAGAAAGAAAAAGCAAAGGCAATTTAGGGCTTTAACTGCTCCACCCGTACTAGTATTTAATTTCTTCCCAAAATAAATTTATTTGTGGTCTTCTCTAAAGACCTCTGCTTGCCGAAAGCACTGTGCTTACCAAAATCACTCTCACTTGATCAGCAAATTTCATCCCAAAAGAAATTTATCTGTGGTCTTCCCTAAAGACCTCTTATGCTTGCTGAAAGCATTGTCACCTGATCAGCGTATACTTGACGCGGGGTTAAAGTTGCAACTCAAAGGACTAAAGTTTTAAGAGCGCCTATGGCAAGGCAACGCTCAGTCAAGAATGACAAAAATTTTCTTACTGTAAGATGATTACTTCATCCGGGACGAGCCCCCAGCTGAAAGGATTTGAACTCCTCTCGATCCCCCGTCAATCCGCGGTGGAGCAGTTAACTCCCATGGGACCCCAGAGCCCCTCCCTGAGTTATAAGAAAGTACACACACACACACAGTTATCTCTCAGGGAAAAGCTATTCTTCATTTCCCGGGTTTATCTTTTATACAGAAGAAAAAGTGGGAGTTACAAACATTTGAAAGGTGGTCTCTTTACAACAGTTTCACTTTCCACACATAATATCAGGGAAAAGAAACTCTACAGTATAAACTAAACTAGCTTCATGCATCTTAAAGGGGTCTTAGTATACATATATGTGTAATAAAAAGCACACATAATTATACAAAATGGAGACACTTAGGTTATACATTTTCCTACACTTATAGCATAGACCATCTTTTTGTAGAGCAACAGTTCTTTTTTTCAGATCCTCAGAGTTCTTTGTCATGAGGTGCCATGTTGTACTTCCAGTGACCAGTATGAGAGAGTGAGAGCAATAACACCAAATTTAACACACCTGCTCCTCATTCACACCTGAGAACTTTGTATATATGCTCAAAAATTATTCCTGCGCTCAAGGGAGGGAAAGTGTCTCCACAGTGAATATACAAACTGTTTGCTTGTGGCAAATCTGGGTAAAGTGCCGCCGTGCTGCCTCTTGACGGACTGGGGAAGTCCCAAACACTGTAGAAAATAGAAGCACACAAGGGCGCACCGACCTAGCGCATTATCCTCAATATGAAAAACATTTATTGTAAAATCATAAATTATACTCACAAACACAGTATAATCACAGGCGTATATATAGGTATACGGCTCCACATTCAGTGGTGTTCCAGATACATTCCATGACAAAATGGCTGACGTGTTTCCAGGCCATGGCCTCTTCCTCAGAGCCTAGTGTAACACATCAGGGCCTCAGCTTTATAGCACCCAGCGTGCAATGGAAGGAAAGGGTGGGACCAACCATGTGCCCGCCCAATGGGCGTGGGGCAGTAATCCAATTGGACTGCTCTCACATGGGTAAGACCATCCCGACCAGAGTCACTATTCCGTTGAGGTGTATGTGGTGTGCATGACCACGGCTGGCCAGTGTGTATGGGGGGGTTAATTTCTAACTTAGACAACGTTGTCGTTTTATAATTTGCTATCTTGTGGTGGTGCTTTTTTCTTTTTGATTTTTATATTTTTTGTACTTCGATTTGTGTCAATTGTTGCCAATAAAATATTTTTTGTATCAGTAACCGTGTGGCCCAACACGAGTTCTTTTGGTGGCTATACCACCTAATTCTTTTTCTATGATATGTTACTCCGGGGCCTGCATCTTATGAGAGATGAGTGACTATATGTCCTACTAAATTGTAGGTATATTTACTAATATATTACACCTCCACGGGGGACTCTTTTATTACTCCCCTTTTTCTGTATCTCACATGGGTAAGCCCCCTTTGGAAAAAAAAAAAAACTGCCACCACAGCAAACCTCATCTGTATGTGTGTCTGTACACAAACAAAAGTGACAATTTCATATAATCATGTACATCATAATCAGGGTACACATAGTTTTATAGGGACAGATTCTGGTTTTATTTCCATGGACTTTGTAATATGAGCATGTCAGACTCCAATCCAATCTAACTGTGAAAAATCATCACTTTATTCCTTATATCTAATGTTGTTAGTAGAGTGTTTAATAGATTAATACATTCGGTACCTTTCCCAGGACAGATACTGGTGCCTTCCATCCTATTTGCTGCCGATCCTGTTTGCTGTGAATATGTGTACTTTTGTGTCCACTCTCCTTCCTCCTCCACACCGTAAGGACAGCTGATATTCCTGCCTCGGCTGGATGGAACGCATGCCGAGGGGCGGGATCCCATGCACCGCCCCCTCCTGCGTGTCAGGACTCAGCCCGGGGCACCGTAGGGCACCTCCCAGAAGAGCAGGTGCCGTCCCGTGCCTAGGCAGGATCAAACCTGAGACCTTGTAACTAGAGTTGAGCGAACCTCTGGAAGTTCGGGTTCTGCTGGTCCGGCCGAACTTCGGGACAAAGTCCGGGTCAAAGACGGAACCCGAACGATCGCACGGACACCGAACCCCATTGAAATCAATGGGGACCCGAACTTTTAGGCACAAAAATGGCTGTAACAAAGTCCTGGAAAGCCCTAGAGGGCTGCAAAAGGAAGTAAAATGGGGTAAGGGTAGGGCAAGTGCCCTACAAAATAACGGGGACAGGGAAATAACTTTAAATATTTTTAAAAAAATAAAAACATAAAAAATGCAAAAATGGAGGTGAATGTGGATCATCGTCAAACTATGTCTGAAAAGTATTAATTAACGGTAGAAGCCATATAACTGTTCTAAAATCATCTTCAAACTAGGGCAAGTGCCCTACAAAAAAATGGGGATAGGGAAAATAAATTAAAATCAAATAAAAAAATGGGAAGGGGGGTAGATGTGGAGTAGGAGCCTAGAGGTTGACTAGGCCGTGACCGTGGCAGTGTAGGTGTAAGTGGCGGTGGAAGAGGAGTAGGAGGAGGTAGCCAACATGGTTTTTTTTTTGTATTGAGGCCTATTCAAAAAAAGAAGTATATGAATGGCTGTGTGAGTCCGGTCTAAATGTTTATTCTGCACAAGGTACAGACAAGTCTTGTGGGATCCATGCCTGATTCATTTTAATAAAGGTAAGCTTGTCCACGTTGGATGTGGACAAGCGGCTCCACTTGTCTGTGATAACGCCCCCTGCCGTGCTAAACACACGTTCCGACAATACACTGGCTGCAGGGCAGGCCAGCACCTCCAAGTCATAAAGGGCAAGCTCAGGCCATGTGGCCAATTTGGAGACCCAGAAGTTGAATGGGGCAGACCCATCAGGCAGTACGTGTAGGCGTGTGCCCACATACTCTTGCACCATGTTGCTGAAATGCTGCCTCCTGCTAAGACCTTGTCTATGTGCTGTTTGTTGTGGCGGGCTGCTAACAAAGCTTTGCCACATTTCAGCCATGCTAACCCTGCCTTCTGAGGTGCTGGCGGTGGCACAGCTGCGTTGGTGGCCTCTACCTTCTCCACCTCCTCGTCCATCTCCGGTGGTTGCGTCGACACGGTGGCGGTCGTGGAGTCTTCCGTCCCAATCGTACCGACTTTACACCGTTTCGAAACAATCGTCGGGCGGTGTTGTTTGTCGTGTATCTGTTCCAGAATCGTCCTCCGTCGTAAAGTCGTTGTACCACGTTCTCATACACCCGTGTGCGGATGTGCATGACGGACTACCCAGACGGGGTAAGTTGAAGACCCAGAGGTTTAACCGGTGTACCGGACTCGAACGGGAAATACTGAACCTCCACGACCGGACGGGACGTCGGTCACATAACAGCCTTGCACACAAATCGTGCCGTCCCCCGCAATAGTGTCTGTTC
>BLSH010219423.1:91764-108305 GCA_018402905.1 Glandirana rugosa | reverse complement strand
GTGCCGCTTAGCAGTGTCCGTCAGTGCTGCATATCAGTGCCCATCAGTGCTGTATATCAGTGCCACCTCTCAGTACCCGTCAGTGCTGCTTATCAGTGCCGCCTAACAGTGCTCATCATCGCTGCATATAAGTGCCTCATCATCAGTGCCACCTCATCAGTGCCGCCTCATCAGTGCCAATCAGTACTGCCACATCAGTGCCCGTCAGTGTAGCCTCATCAGTGCCCACCAGTGATGGAGAAAATTTACTTATTTACAAAGTTTTGTGACAAAAATAGAGAATTTTTTTTTTTTTTTTTAAAAATTTTCGGTCTTTTTTTATTTGTAGCGCAAAAAATAAAAACCGCAGGGGTGATCAAATACCACCAAAAGAAAGCTCTATTTGTGGGAACAAAATGATAAAAACTTTGTTTGGGTACAGCGTCGCACGACCGCGCAATTGTCATTCAAAGCGCAACAGCACTGAAAACTGAAAATTGGTCTGGTAGTAAAGTGTTCTAAGTGCATAGTATTGAAGTGGTTAAAGACATCCCACAGATATTTCACACTCTCAAATTACCCACAATGCCCTAGAAAAGCAATAAAAAACGACCGAGACCATGTGCCATTTTGGTTGGAGAGAGAGTATCTTGCAAAACCTTCATTTGTGCGATGGATCCTCTTGTCCAAAAGATTGATGAGGCAATCCTGCACATCACCTTGCAGAGGATGCCGAGAAGGAGGCAATTGGAGGAGGAGAGATCCAGCAGGTGACGTTGCATGTGGACCCATCCCCTGGTATCCCAGTGGCTGTCTGTGGGGTACTTCCCCCAGATGTACACCCTGCTGCGTACACATCCGGACAAATTTCAAAATTTCACCAGGATGTCAGTCGTGCTTTTCGACGAGCTGCTGGAGAAGCTGCGCCCCCGGTTGACCCTGATGGACACCGAGATTTGGCGTGCTATTTCACCAGAGGAAAGGCTGCTGGTGACACTCCGGTAAGTAAAACATTTTGAGAGATATGCATATGGTTTAGGGGGTATGTTTTCATAAATTATGCGCCAATAGGGCTTCATTAGGGGTTAGGGGACAGGCTTAGAAGTAGGTTCTAGGGAATAGGGTTAAGAAGTATGCATATGGGTTAGGGCAGGGGTAGGGAACCTGCGGCTCTCCAGCTGTTGTAGAACTACATTTCCCATGAGGCATTGCAAGGCTGATGGATACAATTACTCCCAGAAGCATGATGGGAAATGTAGTTCTACAACAGCTGGAGAGCCGCAGGTTCCCTACCCCTGGGTTAGGGGGTATGTTTTCATAAATTATGCGCTAATAGGGCTTCTTTAGGGGTTAGGGGACAGGCTTAGAAGTAGGTTTTATGGAATAGGGGTTAATGGTATGTGATCAGGGCCAGATTAAGAGCATCATGGGCCTGGTGCTGAGGATTTTGGTGGGCCTTTCATGCTCCCAACATTGTGGGAACAGTTTGGGGATGGCCCCTTCCTGTTCTAACATGACTGTGCACCAGTGCACAAAGTAAGGTCCGTAAAGACATGGATGAACGAGTATATAACACCTTTTGCTGAATTAGAGCGGAGACTGCGAGCCAGGCCTTCTCATCCACATCAGTGCCTGACTTCACAAATGTGCTTCTGGACGAATGTTCAAACATTCCCATAGACACACTCATAAACCTTGTGGACAGCCTTCCCAGAAGAGTTGAAGCTGGTATAGCTGCAAAGGATGGGGCAACTCAATATTGAACCCTAGGGACTAAGACTGGGATGCCATTAAAGTTCATGTGCATGTAAAGGCAGACGTCCGAATACTTTTGCCTAGCTAGTATATCTGCCAAGATTTGCAATGGTGGTGGAACCCTCCTACACAGAAATACTATATTTAGACATAATTTAGGTAAGGCCCTGAGTCAGGAGTTATGTTTAACAACATAAAGAGAACAAGCAACATCTCTACATGAAGTGACATGCGTGATTTGATTCGAACTCAGGACCTGAGCAATGGTAGACAGAATTTCTACCTTGTGAGCCACCGGGCTGCTGCATGTGGAATCCTCCTACACATAAATACACAAATACTGCATTGCTTGGGATATATATGAATTACTTTAGTCAGGAGTTTCTCTTCTTGATTTATTCTGTGATATTTGGTGTTTCTTGCTGTGTGAGTGTACAATAGTAATATTATCCTCAGATTTTTGTGAATGACATTTTTATTTCTGATGTTGGTACACATATCACATTTTTTGGGCTCCAATTAAAGTGGTTGTCAGCTCTGGACAACCACTTTAACCTACAGGTAAGCCTATAATAAGGCTTATCTGTAGGTTCTCTGCATATCTCCTAAACCTGCACGGTTTAGGAGATATACAGTGTACTTGCATGTGCTGACGTCATCAGCACATTCGCAGTGAAAAAACAGCCTCTGTGCCGTTTCTTGACTGAGACCGTTCTGCGATTGGCGGCTCCTATGCGGGAATGACATCACATGGTTCCGGCCTGTCCTGGAAGGAAGGGGGCGAAGATGGACACGGCCTGGAGCATGGACATCGCAAGCTTCCAATGCAGGTAAGTGACACATAATAGACTAGTATGCGATGCATACTAGCCTATTATGCTTTTAAATTGCAGGGTAACAAAGAAGAAGTAAAACCCATCAGATCATTTGGAAATAATAGAAAATAAAACAAATGGGACTCATTTTAAATTTCTATAAGCAATGGTATTGTTTTTGGTTTGTAAAGACACCTGTGGGAGTTTGGGGAAATATTTTTTTTTATCATGTTATGTTTATTGTTGTTTATCAACAAATGAAAGTGACAGAGAAAAAATATTTTACCAAAACATGAAAAGATTACACATTCTACCATTCTTAAAAACAAAATAGATTATCAAAATTGCAACATTGTTGCAAGAACAATTTCTTTGAGAGAAAGATACATTTCATTTTTAACATGAAAAGCATTTCTTTGGGGAAGTTACAATTGTATTAGAATGAATGGCTGAAAATTGCATTGGGCTGCATTGCTCCAACTTTTACTCCCAAAAAACTCTCACAGCTCTCATTTTGGTATTTACTATAGCGCCCTGTAATTACTTCATGGAAGCAAAATTTAGAGCAGTTTCAGGACTGAGCATGCTCAGTTGTGCTCAGCTGTGCTCTGCACCTAGGAGTAAGGAGACAGGAAATTTATCTCTTCTCAGACTTTTTAAGATATTTCAGAACTCAGCTGTGGAACTCAGCTGCCGCCTGAGATTTACATAACAATAGCGCCTGCTGGCCGCCCGCAATTTACATATCAATAGCGCCTGCCGGTCACCCTTAATTTACATAACAATAGCGTCCGCTGCCCACGATTTTCATGACAATAGTGTGCACACACACAGAGCTAAACAGCATTAATGACTCACTGGCATGGGCCTATCTTGAGGTAGGGGCCTGGAGCTGCAGCTCCAATAACCCCTATGTTAATCCAGCCCTGTATGTGATAAGGTTCGGGAATATTGTTGGCGCTCCTACGCTATTTTTATTTTAATATACTATCATTTGTATGTTATTTTAGGTTCCTAGCCACCGGACAGAGTTATGTGTCACTGCACCACTATTTTCTTCTCGGAGTAATGACCGTCTCCATTATAGTGCATACTACATGTGTGGCAATTTGGGAGGAGCTCCGCTCAGTCGAGATGCCGGAGCCCACTGAGCAAATTTGGGAATCTGTGGTTCATGTATTCTGGGAGAAGACGCAGTTCCCAAATTGCATTGGAGCCCTGGATGGGAAACATATCCGGGTGAAGAAGCCTCCCAACTCTGGCTCCTCTTATTTTAATTACAAAAAGTACTTTTCTGTTGTCTTGCTGGCATTAGCCAATGCCAATCTAAAGTTTCTTTTTGTTGATGTGGTAGCATTTGGCAGCCAAGGCATTGCCGGGATATTCCGCCAATCTGCATTTGGACGTCATTTGATGGAGGGAAGCCTACACATCCCACACAGCAGGCCTCTACCCGGAACTGAACAGCCAATTATGCCCTTGGTGATGGTCGCAGACGAGGCCTTTGGACTTTCCGAAAATCTGATGAGGCCATATAGTGGCTCTGGCCTCAGCTGGGAAAAAATAATATTTAATTACAGACTGAGCTGTGCACGGCACGTGGTTGAGTGCACGTTTGGGGTGTGCACAGCCAAATGGCGTGTTTTGCTGTCCGCTATGCAACTTGACGTGGAAAATGCAGTAAGTGTGGTTCTGGCATGCTGTGTGCTACACAATTTTTTAAGAAATCATGACAGCAGTAATGTGGAAGCCGAGCCAAGCAACCCAAGCCATCAGGTACAATTTATGGACCTTCGTACAACTGCATGTATCATGACGATCCAAAATGAATTTGCGTCCTTTTTTGTATCACCGCATGGACAGGTGACATGGCAAGAAAATCACATCTAAAAATTTGTTCAAAAATCATCTTTTCAACTCTGTAAAAATGTATTTTAATAAAAATATCATATCCAATTTAATGGTGTGTCCATGTTTCCTCAATTTACGAGTATTTTTCATTCTGCATGGGACAAACGGATGCTGAGCCCCATGCAGAATGAAAATCAACACTTTTCATTCAGCATTGGACAATCGTATGCTGAGCCCATATATAAGCTCAGTATCCGTTTGTCCCACGCAGGATGAAAAGTCCCATTTACTATTCTGCATGGGGCAAACGGATGCTGAGCCCATATATGAGCTCAGTATCCGTTTGTCCCACGCAGGATGAAAAGTCCCATTTTCTATTCTGCATGGGGCAAACAGATGCTGAGCCCATATATGAGCTCAGTATCTGTTTGTCCCACGCAGAATGGAAAGTCCCATTTTCTGTTCTGCATGGGGCAAATGGATGCTGAGCCCATATATGAGCTCAGCATACGCGTGTCCCATGTAGAAAGAAAACGGGTGCTAATATACATCCTATTTAAATAATAACTCCAAAACAATATTGATTGAATCAAAAATGTTTTTTTATTTAAATTTTAAATCCTGGTAGGTTGGCTGAGAACCATGGGGATATGGGGTTTTTGGAAGGGGGGGAAGGTGTGGGGCTGGTGCTCCCAATATTGAGGAGCTTGGAGTGGAGGTGGACAGTCCACATAAAATTGGTGAGGATGTGGGTTCTGGGGCATGGCGGGTGGTGGCTGGTGCTGAGGAGGGGGCTGGTAGAGAGAGGGGGGTCATAGCACTGCTGAGCTACTAGAGGACATTGGGGGAACGGGAAATGAAGGGTATGGATCGGTTGAAGGAGTATTTCTCCTCTTATACTCCGTACGTTCTTCATTCAACCGATCCATACACTCCACCCAATGTTCTTCCCCAACGTCCTCTATTTTATGATAAAGGTAGCGATAGAAAGAGGCGGTTCTGTTCCTTGGGTCCAAAAGAGTATCCAGGCTCCGCCTCTCCTGTCGCACCTCACTCAGCAGTGCTAGGAGCCTATCCTCTCCCTCTGTGTCTAAGACCGTGCCACCCCTCTGTAGCTGACTGCGGCCATGTCCACACCCACGCCCAGGGCCGCGTACACTGAGGCAAGTGGGCACCTCCCCGTGATCATGGCTGACGCTTGGTGCCTGCAAAAAAAAAAAACATAGATTGGTATGCAGTTACATAGAAAAACAGACATTGCGATGGTCATGCACACAGGTGGAGACTTACCTCAGGTGTTGGCTCCATGGCTGGGCAGCCAACATCACTGCCAGGGGAGGATGCCTGTGCAGCAGTGTATGCGGCGCTGATGGAGGGTCTGTCCACCTCCTGCTCCGTCTCCGATTTTGGGCCCGGTTCCGGCTCCTGCTGCCTTTTTTTCCACGATATATTGGAGGTTGTTCTAAAAGAAAAAAAAAATTATGAAAATAATTTTTTCTACTAAAAAATAAAAAAAAAATAAAAAAAAAGAATAATTTAGCTAAACTCACTCTATGTTGCTATTTAGTATGGATTGCCGCATGAACATCAGGTTTTTGGCATGCATATGGGGCTTCTTAGCAGGTGCAGCTGCCCCTGATGTGGAAGCTCACTCCTACTCCGTGATGTCTCTACGGACACGGTCCCAGAGAGACTTCCACCGCTTTTGCAACTTCTTTCCTAATATGAGAAAAAAAAAATGTTCTGCATTACACTAAACACATTACTATACAGAACTGGCATTAAAAATGTACTTACTGTTTTCCTGCTGCACCATCAGGGTCATATCTTCCCAGCCGGGTAATAAGGACGCAGAAATTTCGGTCCATAACTTAATCTTCAAAAGGTGGTCACCATAGTTCGGGTGACTCACCTCCCAAAGCGCAGGGTGGGCCTCCACTGCAGCAATCAATGCAGTCTGGATCACTCCTGCAGCCATTTTAAGATCTCCTTCTTCTCATAGCCCTAGACGACCCACAATTCCCCTGGGGTGCAAAAGAGCTTTGGGTAATTCTTTTACAGGAATTTCCTGTGTTTGTTTAATAAATTGACCAATGAAAATTTTTTTTAAAAAAAAGCAGGCGTCAAAAACGCAGGTTAACGCCGGTACGGCGTTAGTGAGCATTTTGCTGATTAGCGTAACAAAACGTCAAAATGCTACAGCCTCAGAGCGCAATGGTCCCGCGTTCTAGAAACAGCTCACTAATGCCGACGCCCTCTACTGCTCAAAAATGTTTTCGTTTTTAGAGGGCAATTGAATAACATGGAGAGCTGCAAAAAATGCCCAAAAACGCCCATGTGTATGAGGCCTAAAGAGTTCTAAGAACACTTTAAAGAAGTCAATCTTGTACACCTTTAAAAGATGGCAGGCAAATCAAATCACATCTCAAGTTATTTGAATGTACGTAATCAGCCTGCCAAGTTGAAAGAAAGAATCGGTAACATGACAACAAAAGTGTCATTTCTTCAGTGTTGTCACATGAAAAGAATGAAAAGATAGAATAAAATAGTTACAAAAATGTGAGGGGTGTACTCACTTTTGTGAGATACTGTATTAAATGTACGTTTTTCCCCCTGTTATATGAAAAATCCATCACTAGAACATAACAGCATTGCAATTGTGCTGTTCCAATTGTCTTTGAACATTTTATCCTCAGCCCATGCTGTGACACTAATTCAGTGTAAAATTGACATTTCTGCCGATAAAAAAAACAGAATGGCTTACATTTATTATCAAATGATCTGCACAATTTAAGCACCACAGTAAGGACAAAACAAGCAAAGAGAAATCAATTTATTTATTTATTTTGCTTTATATTTGCATTGCTTTTGTAAGTTTTTACAAATCTGCATAATCCTCAGGGTAATACATAAGTGTCGGGGTAGTAGTATTCTAACCAGAAAGCAAAAATTTAATGTATAGTGTAGTCTTTAAAGCATTATTAAACCCAAAACAATGTTAGTATATTGCAATGTACTAATCAGCAAATGTGATGGTGGCTCAATGGCCAGATTAACAGGCAATAAAGGCAAAATGCCTAAAAAGAAAACTAATGCAACCAACACATCGAAAAACTAGTAAGCTGCAATACAATATATTTTTGTTTTTTTTGCTTTAATACCACTTTAACCGGTTCTCGACCGGCTTGCGTACATTTACTGCTGCAATGTGGCTGCGTCCCGCGAATCGCCTTCTATTAACGGCACTCGCAGCCAAGGCCAAGGGGCCATGGTCCGATTCACTAGCGGACTGGTCAATCCACAGATATAGACCATTGGTTTTTGGTCTATACCTGCTGATCGGTCCTGGCGAATGGAATGCCTCCCCTGACTGTGGAATGTAAACACAGACAGGGGAAGTGATGTCACTCTCCCTCTCTCCTTCCTTTTCGAGAGAGGAGAGAGGACATCTGAATAGTGAGTTGGTCAACACTACACTAACACCAGTACATATAGGCACACTTTTCACCCTTTGATGCCCCCCCCCAGTTATCCCCTTCACTCCTGTCACCCCTGTCACTGTGTCACTGAGTGCAGTGATCAGATCTTTCACTGATCGCTGTACTTGTGTCACTTGTGACACTAATCCGTGTTAAGGTAGGTAGTAGTAGGCCTAGGTAGGTATAAAAACCCCACTTACCGCCCCTAATGAAGTTTTTAACCCCTTGATTGTCCCCTGTCACCTGTGATCACTGTATAAGTGCCACGGGTGACGCTAGCTAGATAGATCGTTTTTATCCCCATCAGATTACCCGCCGTATATTATTTTATATACCTGTTATATATTTTGACCCCTGATCACCCGGCGGAGACCTCAGTTACGTTTTAGCATGCGTTAGGGTCAGCGTCCATCCCCGGCAGGATCAGATTAGTACAGGTAGTAAGTGAGACCTCACTTAGAATACTGTGTCCAGTTCTGGAGACCTCACTTACAAAAAGATATTGATAAAATAGAACGAGTCCAGAGACGGGTAACAAAAATGGTGAAAGGTCTGGGGGATAAAACATATCAAGAGCGACTTCAGGAACTTAATATGTACAGTCTGGAGGAAAGAAGGGAGAGGGGAGACATGATTGAAACCTTTAAATACCTCAAGGGGGTGAATAAGGTTCAGGAGGGCAGTCTTTTCAATATGAAACCAAAATCAAGAACACGGGGACATGACCTCAAACTAACTGGGGGGAAGTTCAAAACTAATCTTAGAAAGTATTATTTTACTGAAAGGGTGGTTGATAATTGGAATAAACTACCAACAGAGGTTGTGAGACAGTCAACAGTAAATGGCTTCAAACATGCTTGGGATAAACATAAATCCATAGTCAGACAACAAGGTTAATGTAAAAAAAAAAAAAAAAAAAAAAAATAAAAAGGGGCAGACTCGATGGACTACTCAGTCTTTTTCTGCCGTCACTTTTCTATGTTTCTATGTTTCTATGTTTCTAGGTACTTTGACATGCATACATACACCTAGATAGGTCAGTTAGTAGTATTTCATCTGAAAATATCAATATCTGTGATCTGATCAGATCTAGATTAGCGTCCCCACTAGATTAGTGTTCTAAAAAATGCGGCATTAGCGGGATCAGCCTAGATAACTGCTAGCACCTGCGTTTAGTCCCTCCGCCCAGCCCAGCCCAGCCCACCCAAGTGCAGGATCAATAGATCACTGACATTTACCAAACACAATAAATGCCTGATCCCTGCGAAGTCTGACAGTGAATTAGGTAGTGACTTGAAGCAGCCTTTGACAACCAGGTGCACTTTTTTGCTGTGAGTAACACTAGTGTACCTATAAATTTTGAGCCCAACATGTCCAATCTGAGGTACACTAGTGAATAGGCCTACATGATGCTAAGCATGACAGACGAGAGAGATGGGGGAGCTCCACTGTCAGAATCAAGCTCAGTATACGGACACGTAGACAGCAGCGGCACCCTGTCAGGGAAAGAAATTATTTCCTGTACAGAGCAATGTCATAGAGGCAATAGGGTTAATTTTTAGAAAAATATCTTTATCTAAACACATATTCCACATGCCATTCCTGGTACCCCTACCAACCGAGCCCCCCAAAAAAGATGTTGTGTCTGCTGACAACGCGGATACAGGCGTGACACCCAATTTTATTGCTGCTAATGTTTTGACCAGCCTGGTCTCTGCATCGGTGACTGTTTTGAGCGCTACCATACACTAGGTGAGTATTAGGGAAGAGCACTACACAGGAATAGGGTACACTATCACAGGGTCTCCAAGATGTCACCACATTTTGAGAGACCCCAACCTGGAACTACTGTTAAAAAAAAAGGGTACCAAAAAAACAAAAAGAAAATTAAAAAAGTTCTAAAAAAAATAAATAAATAAATAATAAAAGCCAAAAACAGTTGTACATTTCTTGTTTTACTATCTCAATTTTCTCTCTATTCTCTTTCTATTGCTCTCTATTATTTTTTATGCATGCCTGTAATGTTTTGTTACTGTTTTTTATCTTTTTTTTTTGCAGGAATGTAATGTTTTCCTGTAATGTTTTATTATTTTTTCTTCTTAGCAGGAATGTTATTTTTTATATTTTACTGTGTTTTATTGATCTTTATTTGGTTTTCAGGTATGCCAGCTGCAGCACTGATTTATTTATGGTGATAGCAACAGCATTTGCTCCCACCATACATAAAGCAGCAACTCCAGCGCTGTTAGCAGTGATTTCAACACCACAGTTAAAAATAGAGCATATATACCAAAGCATAGAGGCAGGGGTGGAAATCGGAGAAGATTGCCCCTATGCTCCAGTATATATTTTTAAAAAGGGGCTATGCCCACCATTAGAAGTGGGTGGATGAAGGGCAGTTTTATAATGGTGGGCATACCCACCGATTGATTCTTTTTTTCTTTTTTTCATTACAACATATGCCCAACAAGGACCAGCAACACATTAGTATGTTGCTGGTCTTAGAGTGGTTATACCGGAATGATAAAAAGGTGAAACTACATCTAATGGGTTGGCACTGCTAAAAATGTACAAAAATTGCTTGTAAACTAGTTAGAAATACACTAATAGCCACATATATGTTGAACACATGAATGGATAAATCTTATCTTATACACCTATTTTTTGATACACCTATCCTTGCGCGGTACTACCCCCTCTGCCTAATCTGTATACAAGAATGATGCCTGCAGGTAAAGGTATCATCTAGGTATCGTTCTTTATAGCTGGCAGTCAGCTTTCATGTAAAAGTAATCCTAGCAGCTGATCAGTTGCTAGACTGCTTTTACAAACAGTGGGAGGGAACGTGGTTCTCCTGTCCCCGAGAATGCAGCCGATGGTTCCAACAGCTGACCATAGAGCTGATAGAAGACTATAATGGCTTCAATCATCTCTATGGCCTAAGATACCGGAGGCTACAAGCATTTCATGACTTTGGTTTTGCCAGATATAAACCATGCCATTGGGAAATTTGGGACGCATCTGATCACACTGATTTTGGTGTGGTCAGATGCTTTAAGGGCTGAGGAGAGATCTAGAGTCTAATATACCCCAAATTAAAAAAAAAAATTTTTTATCATAGGATATATTTATAGGATATTTAAATTTCCCGTAGTAACAATAAAAATGATAGAAAAAAAAAGATGAAAGGGACAGTGTAAAAATAAAATAAAAAGCAAAATGAATGATTAAAAACAAAAAAAATGCTCCCCTGTCCCACGTGCACGCGCGCAAAGGTGAACGCAAGCATCGGTCTCGTGTTGTATGTAAACAGCAATTGCGCCATGCATGTGACATATCAGCACGAATGTCAGACAGAGGGCATTAATTCTAGCAGTAAACCTCCTCTGCAGATCTAAAGTGGTAACCTGTAAAGGCTTTTAAAGGTTTTTATAGATGTTTACAGTTTGTCGCTGCTGCGCGGGTATGCGTTATTTTTAAATCATGTCATGTTTGGTGTCTATGTACTTGGCTTGAGGTCATCTCTTCTATTTCACCAAATATTTGGGCAATATAGTGTGATTTTATGCATTAAGATTCAAAAAGTGTTTCATTTCCACAAAAATTGTGTTTGAAAAAATCACTGCGCAAATACTTTATGAAAAAAAAATTGCAACACCCACTATTTTAATCTGTAGGGCCTCTGCTTTAAAAAATATATAATGTTTGGGGGTTCAAAGTAATTTTCTAGCAAAAAAAAAAGTATTTTTTCATGTAAACAAAAAGTGTCAGAAAAGACTTGGTGGGTGATGAGTGCCATAGGTTTCTAATTTTTTTTTTTTTTCACAAAGTTGTCACTAAATCATTGTATATATGCTCAAAAATTATTCCTGCGCTCAAAAGGAGGGAAAGTGTCCCCACAGTAAATATATGAAGTGTTTGCTTGTACCAAATCTGGGTAATGTGCCGCCGTGCTGCCTCTTGACGGACTGGGGAAGTCCCAAACACTGTAGAAAATAGAAGCACACAAGGGCGCACCGACCTAGCGCATTATCCTCAATATGAAAAACATTTATTGTAAAATCATAAATTATACTCACAAACACAGTAAAATCACAGGCGTATATATAGGTATACGGCTCCACATTCAGTGGTGTTCCAGATACATTCCATGACAAAATGGCTGACGCGTTTCCAGGCCGTGGCTCTGGGCTCTGAGGAAGAGACCACAGCCTGGAAACGCGTCACTCATTTTGTCATGGAATGTATCTGGAACACCACTGAATGTGGAGCCGTATACCTATATATACACCTGTGATTTTACTGTGTTTGTGAGTATAATTTATGATTTTACAATAAATGTTTTTCATATTGAGGATAATGCGCTAGGTCGGTGCGCCCTTGTGTGCTTCTATTGTCACTAAATGACATATTGCTCAAACATGCTGTGGGTATATGTGAAATTACAAACCAAAATACATTCTGCTGCTTCTCCTGAGTACAGGGATACAACATATGACTTTTTGGAGCCTAGCCGAGTACAGAACCCCAAAAACCAATCACCGCCTTCAGGCTTTCTAAGGGCATGAAATGTGATTTTACTCCTCAGTACCTATCACAGTTTTGGAGGCCCTGAAATGTCAAGGTAGCACAAAAGCCCCCCAAATTACCCTATTTTGGAAAGTAGACACCTCAAGGTGTTTGCTAAGAGGCATGGTGGGTATTTTGCAGCTCTCATTTGTTTTGGAAAATGAAGAAATAAACGGAAAATGTATTTTTTTTTTTCTTTTTTCAAATTTCAAAACTTTGTGACAAAAAGTGAAACCTGCAAAATACTCAACGTGCCTCTCAGCACATAGCATGGAGTGTCTACTTTTCAAAATTGGGTCATTTTGGGGGGTTTTGTGCTATCTGGGCACTCCTTGGCCTCCAAAACTGTGATAGGTAGTGAGGAGTAAAATCACTATTTTATGCCCTTAGAAAGCATGAAGGCGGTGATTGGTTTTCAGGGTCCTGTAGGCGGCTAGACCACCAAAAAGTCTCACACATGTGGTAAAAAAAAAAAAAAAAATTTCATTTCCCCGAAACTTGTGGCAAAATATAAAATATTCCATGGACTCAACATACCTCTCAACAAATAGCTTGGGGTGTCTACTTTCCAAAGTAGGGTGAAGGCATAAGTTTTCGTCCTTAGAAATCCTGAAGGAGGTGATTGGTTTTTGGGGTCCCATACACAGATAGGCTCCCAAAAAGTCTCACACATGGGGTATCCCCGTACTCATGAGAAGCAGCAGAATGTATTTTGGGGTGTAATTCCACATATACCCATGGCATGTGTGAGCAATATATCATTTCAGTGATAACTTTGTGTAGGTTTTTTTTTGTCATTTTTCAATCACTTGCGACAAAAAAATAAAATATTCCATGGACTCAACATGCCTCTCAGCAAATAGTTTGGGGTGTCTACTTTCCAAAACGGGGTCATTTGGGTTTTTTGTTATCTGGGCATTTCATGGCCTCTGCAACTGTGATAGATAGTGTGGGGTGAAGGCATACATTTTCGCCCTTAGAAATCCTGAAGGCGGTGATTGGTTTTTGGGGTCCTGTGCGCAGATAGGCTCCCAAAAACTCTCACACATGTGATATCCCCCTACTCAGGAGAAGCAACAGAATGTATTTTGGGGTGTAATTCCACATATACATGGCATGTGTGAGCAATATATAATTTCAGTGACAACTTTGTGTCTCTTTTTTTTGTCATTTTGCAATCACTTGTGACAAAAAATAAAATATTCAATGGGCTCAACATGCCTCTCAGCAAATTCTTTGGGATGTCTACTTTCCAAAATGGGGTCATTGGGGGGGGGTTGTATTGCCCTTCCATTATAGCACCTCAGGAAAGATAGGCAATCATAAAATAAAAGCTGCATAAATTCCAGAAAATGTGCCCTAGTTTGTAGACGCTATAACTTTTGCGCAAACCAATAAATATACACTAATTTACTTTTTTTTACCTGAGACATGTGGCTGAATGCATTTTGGCAAAAAATTATGACTAAAATTTAGTTTATTGTATTTTGCTAATAACAAAAAGTAGAAAATATTTTTTTTCAAAATGTTTGTTCTTTTTTTCTTTATATCTCAAAAAATAAAAAGCAAAGAGGTGAACAAATACCACCAAAAGAAAGCTCTATTTATGAGAAAAAAGGATGCAAATTTTGTTTGGGTACAGCATCGCATGACCGTGCAATTACCAGTTAAAGCAGCGCAGTGCCAAATTGAAAAAAGTTCTCTGGTCCTAACGTGGGAAATCCTTCCAGTCCTTAAGTGGTTAAAAATTGTGGCTGCTTTAGTTTTCTTTTTGGTCTTTTATTTCTTTATTTTCACCTAGTGATTCTTCTATACATACTTCCTGTGCTGGACTGGGAAAACTCACTCACAGTACTTATTGTCCCAACTCACACATAGCCTTCCAATGAATGTACAAACCAGCACCCACAAGTTGTATCAAAAGTAGGGATGGACCGAACACGCTAGGGCCCCCCCGCGAACATGTGAACAGGCAAAAAATTTGTGCGAACATTCGAACACTTAAAGTCTATGGGACCTGAACATGAAAAATCAAAAGTGCTCATTTTAAAAGTTTATATTCAAGTTATTGCCCTAATGTATGGGGACCCGGGCCCTGCCTAGGGGACATGTATCAATGCAGAAAAAAGTTTTTAAATCAATTGTTTATTCAGGAGCAGTGGTTTTAATAATGCTTAAAGTGAAACAATAAACATGAAATATTCCTTTAAATAATGTGCCTGGGGGGGGGGGGGGCCCTTAGTCTGCCTGTAAAAGGGTGCACCTCTGTGATGTTTAGAACATAGCCAGAGCAAAATGACATTTGTACAGGAAATATTGTCATTTATTATCACAGCTGTAATGTCACTGTAAAATCACTGAAAAAAATTGCCTAGGCCCCCCCCCCCAGTCCATACCAGGCCCTTCGGGTCTGGTTTGGATTTTAAGGGGAACCCCGCATCAAAATTTAAAAAAAAATTATGTGGGGTCCCCCCTAAAATCCAAACCAGACCCTTATCCGAGCATGCAACCAGGCCAGCAAGGATAGGGGGGGACAAGCGAGCACCACCCCTCCTGAACTGTACCAGGCTACATGCCCTCAACATGGGGAGTATGGGTGCTTTGTGTCAGGGGGGCACTGCGCCCCCACCCCAAAGCACCTTGTCCACATGCTCGAGAGCCTCTTCCCCACAACCCTGGGCTGTGGTTGTGGGGCGGGGGGTGCAGGGGGCTTATTGGAATCTGGCCCCCAGATCCTGACCCCCCCATGTGAATTAGTATTGGGTACATCGTACCCCTACTACTTCACCAAAAGTGTCAAAAAAAGAAAAAAAAACACAGGAGACAATTAGGGACAAGTCCTTTATTAAAAAATAAGTGTCCCCCTTGTAATCCATCATCAGTCCCAGCGAGCGACGGACCCGAAAAAAAATCTCCTCCTCCATGGGAGGGCTCCCGCCAACTGAGATCTGTTTGTTTTGACGTTTTATTTATAGTGAAAGACGGGGCCACCCAGTGATGTAATCGAGTGACCAGCCCCTCTGATGTCACATGACGTCAGAAGGGGGCAGGGTCACCCACACGTCACACGGTGGCCCCACCCAAACTTACGTTCGACACGAACCGCGGGCCCATCACATCAAAAGACTTTGGGAAATGCAAAAGGCTAACACCTCAAGTCTCTATCTGGCTTAAACCTCATAAAATATATTCCACAAACACCAGCAGGAAGAACTTAACTGTCTCATATCATCTTCAGCCCCCTCTAAAAAAGGAAAGTCACTCTCAGTTGCTGAATTTGACTTGGCCAACTTCTCTGCAACATAAACAAGGATGAAATCTTTATTGATGATTCATTAACAAAAAACAGTTTCTTTCCATCTCAATGTGCTTTACACTAGGGAGAAATGCTGACTCTTCTCCTCCTGCCTCTAGCCCTAAAAGGGAGCCCAAGTCCCTACTAGAAGAGTTCCTCCTAAATGTGATCCTTTACCGCACAACCAGTAACTAGGCTCTTCCCAACTTATATTTGCCTAATCTGGGAATTGTGAGTGGCGACAGCACTCCCATGGTGATAACCAGTCAGGACCATCCCTAAAGGACCCTACATTAAGCCATTAGAACTCATGCCTTGTCACCCTTTCTCTATAGATGAGCGGCGCAAAATCTGTCTGAGCTCATAAGTAGTGTTGAGCGAACCCGGACTGTAACGTTCGGGTCCGTACCGAACTTTCGGGTGTCCGTGGCACGGACCCGGACATTTCAAAAATCGTTCGGGTTCGGTCGTAGATATCTCTTTCCCACTGTTCCGTACTCAAGATTACCGAATTACATCCCAGGAAATCCCTACCAGGACTGACCAATAGTGGTACCCTCACGACAGCGGTGAGTGTTAAGGGTCTAATCCGTTTATATTCAACCCTTCTCGGATCAATGACCAACACGCCATTTCCTAGTGTAAATCCTCCTTGAGAAGATCATCCCTGAACCCGAGGGAAAATCCCGATCTCCGTCCTCCTCTTCTCAGTCGTAAAGAGGGATCACATTTCGTGTAACTCTACCTTTCTTTGACAAAAAACAATTACTTAGTAGTTATTTCTAAAGTAGGAACAAA
>BLSH010219423.1:65375-78242 GCA_018402905.1 Glandirana rugosa | reverse complement strand
GGCTGAATATCTTTTTATGTACCTTTAGCTTTGGTTGCTGATTTTGTAGCTTTGGCTCTTACTCAGTAGGGGGTGTGTTGGACCTTTGCAGAGAGATCACTGCTTCCCCCGTAGCGAGCAAGGGTCCCAGCATACTGGCAGAACAAAGACCTTTCTACTCTATGGGGGATTTTTAAAGAAAACAAACTGCACAACTGTGATTCAGAAAGCACCAAATAATTTTTAGAAGTAGTCCAGCAATAGAAAATATGATGAAAAATTTACAAACAAAGAGTCTTATAGTTTGTTCTCTTTAAAAATCACCCACAGAGTAGAAAGGTCTTTGTTCCGCCAGCATGCTGGGACCCTTGCTCTCTGCGGGGGAAGCAGTGATCTCTCTGCAAAGGTGCAACACACCCCCTACTGAGCCCAAGCTACCAAATCAGCAGTGAGCATGGGCTTTGCTGTTTACAGAACTTTACGTCGGACTCATTAGAGGGCATGTGGGGCCTCTGCACCGCTTTCTCACAGGTAGCAAGGGTCTCACACTGCAGCTGCTGGCAGGGAACAGGCTTTTCAATTCAGGCTGTAGCTACGTTAGCAAGAAAACAAACTTTAACAATATAAACACCTTTTGTTCCAATGTACCAGGAATTAATTTCATTGATGCAAACAGAACATTCAGTTGGACTTTGAAGACTTACACCAGGCATTTTTTTTAAAGTTCAGATGGAGCAGAGAAGCGATACAATTTGTGTGTGGTTTTTTTTTTAATGTTGGTGACCAATTGAAGAGCGTCATGTCCCACTGATCCCTGTACAGAAAAGTATTTTTGTGGGTGTCAACAGGATAGACAATAATGATAGACAATAACGATATTGCCAGTTGTTCTAACCCTTCCTTACTAAAAATGTGTCCCTATCAGAGAGATTTCCTGTCACTTCCTCTGCTGATTGAAAGACAGCAGTATAAACCCAACAAAGGCTTTAAACTTTCCCTGCCCTATTCAAAATGCAATAAAAAAAAGTCTGGATTTATCAGTTTATGACATTTAAAATAGCATCAAAGATCACCAGGATGATTGCCTGCCTTCTATGTTCATCTTTATACACTATATTTTAATCTGCATTTGGTCTGGTAGTACAGTGATCTGTGTGTGTCAACATCCAAAGTCTGCAAATTTATATAGGCATTTGAAGAAGACAGCCAGAGGTAATTTTAATGTGCATTTATTTCAAACTACACCTATCTTTTAAATACCTCTGATAAGACATTCAAAATGTTCCATTTTTTGAACTCCTGAATTTCAAATTACTTTGTGTCTCCAGCTAGTTTTACCTTTAACACTTTGCTGTAACACTGAGGTATCAAGGAGAGACAGATTACAACCGTTCTAGGAAACAGTAAGAGCTTTTTTATGAAAGTGCAAAAATATGGCACCCTTTGTAACTGTTGATGATGTATGTTATCGCGCAGCAGCTTCTGCATGTGTTTGATGCTTCAGGGAAATGTACATTTGTTATGTCAGGATTATCACAGCCTATCAAAATAAAATTGGATTCTAACGATGTATAAATACTGAACTTTTTTGATTAGGCAAAAATAATATAATATCACACAGTGGTAATGCCATGTAATTTAAAAAAAAAGTTATCACTTACTACCAATGGATTGACAGTTGACACTTTATTATTTATGTTATATCCCACTTTTTCATACAGGTGTAGGTTATTTTCAGACTGTGCTCATTTTATCTTGTTAGATTCAGACCACCTGTAAATTTAACTTAAAGTGTATCTAAAGCCAAAACTTCTTTTTTTTAATTTTGAATAGAGTTAGGAAGGGTTCAAACCCCTGTTGGGTTCTCTATTGCCATATGTGTCCCACTGAGGAATATTACCTTCATTTCCTGTCCCACAGACATGACAAAAAGTAAGGTAATCTCACAAAAAAGAGGGAAATCCTCTAGCAAATGCATTCTAGTTGTCACTGCAATGAGTGTCCCCATTTGGAATATTTTATCTCTCTTTCTGTTCTGGTGACAATTTAGAATTTTGGATTTCCCATCACAGTAGGTTATTTAGGGGAAAAGAAGTGAATCTTCCCAAAAACAAGTTCTATAGTCTGTGAAAGTAAAGGGCGCTCATTTAAAGACAGCATTCAAAAAGTAGTGTTTAACTGCTACCTGCCCAGGCCAATGTAAAATGATGCCCAAGCGGGGTGCCCTATTGTTCTGGGTACACATCATATGACTGGACACAACAGATGACAGGTCAGTATACCGACCAGCCTGCTGCCGGCACCATGTGATCACTGGGAACAATGACCCAGAACACATAAGAACTGTAAACAATGAATGGCTTTGATTCATGAGTACCATTTTTGTTAGCTGCGATTGATCATATGGTACAGACAGGGCCAATCACAGCCTATCTGTACCCATGTGATTAGCTGTGGCCAATCACAACTAATCCCAACAATACACACTGAATTAATTCATGCCAATGCTTGCTTAGAACAGTGAAATTCACTGCTATAAGCAATCATTGTGTGTAAAAAAAAAAATCCTAATCACCTCTCCAGAGTAGTATAGTGCTACTGTGGTCACAGTATGTAAAAAAAGAAAAACTAAATAAAGTAAAAAAGAAAGAAAAATGAAAAGTTTAAAGAAATGTATATATACAGTGTGTATATATATATATATATATATATATATATATATATATATATTATTTTTTTTTTTATTTTTTTTTTACATACTGTCACCAGTCAGTGTCATGATCACCACCACAGCAGTTTTATGTTGACGCTGTACTGCACTGGTGACAGTATGTAAAAAAATAAAAAAAAAGTGAAAAAAAATATTTTTTTTAATTTCTTCATTCTCCAAAAAATTGTGACAAAAAATTACAACTTCAAAAAACAAGCAATGCCTCTTACTAAATACCTTGGAGTGTCTTCTTTCCAAAAAAGGGTCATTTGGGGGATATTTGTACTGTCCTGCCACTTTTATGTCTCAAGAAAAGAGATAGGCTGTCAGTACATCAGGACTGATCAATTTTCAGATATACAGTATATATACCATAGTTTTTGGACTCTATAACTTTCCTATAGACTAAGGCTTACCACATGCGATCAGGGTAGTATGTTACTCATTTGCATAAATTATCAAATGCAGTAAACTATGTCCAATTCCAATTCACAAAAAAAAAATAACGATTATGCAGTATTTACCAAAAAAAAATGAATGTGCCAATAAATACCACATAAAAAGCTCTTAAGTCCAATTCACAGCTGATTGTAAAAAACAAAATCCGACAAATAAATAGTATGAAATAAAACAGCGTGGGGTTTCCCCCCAGTCCATACCAGGCCCTTCCCCACTCACAGCTGATTGTAAAAAACAAAGCAAACAATTAAAAAGTATGAAAAAAATGTTGTGGGGTCCCCCCCAGACCATACTAGGCCCTTACCTGGGCATGCAGCCCGACAGATCAGGAAAGTGTGCTTTGGGGCAGGGGGGCTCAGGCCCCCATCCCAACAGCACCTTGTCCCCATGTTGATGGGGACAAGGGCCTCAGCCCCACAATCATGGGGGAACCGTGGTCTATGGGCAGGGGGCTAATCAGAATCTGGAAGATTCCCGATGGCGGGAATGTCTTTGTTATTTTTTCTTTTTTGGGTCTGGTGGGCGGCATGATTGATGGTGAATTTACATTGTGGGACACTATTTTTCTTTTAATAAAAGAATTGTCAAAAACTGTCTGTGTGTTTTTATTATCTTGTGACACTTGGTGAATGGGTGGGGGTATGATGTACCCGATACTTATTCACATAGGGGGCCGGATCTGGAGGCCCTCTTCTTAAAGGGGGACTTCCAGATTCTGATTAGCCCCCTGCACAAAGACCTCCACAACCAAAGGCCATATGCCCTCAACATGGCTACAAGGTGCTTTGGGGCAGGGGGGGCAGAGCACCCACCCCCCCATGTTGAGGGCATGTGGCCTGGTATGGTTCAGGAGGGGGGTGCTCCTTTGTCCCCCCCTTTCCTGCCCTGCCAGGATGCATGCCCAGATAAGAGTCTAGTATAGATTTTGAGGGGACCCCATGCCATTTTTAAAAAGTTTGGCATGGGGTTCCCCTTAAAATCCATACCTACCACGATTACCACCTAAACTGACAGGTCAGGCAAGGAGAGCAATAATCAGAGAAGTGGCCAAGAGGCCCATGGTAACCACAGCCCAGGTGGGAGAATCTGTCCACAGGACAACTATTAGTCATGCACTCCACAATCTGGCCTTTATGGAAGAGTGGCAAGAAAAAAGCTATTGTTGAAAGAAAGCCATAAGAAGTCATGTGGGGGACACAGCAAACATGTGGAAGAAGGTGCTCTGGTCAAATGAGACCAACATTTAACTTTTTGGCCTAAAAGCAAAACACTATGCTACAATGGAATGGTTTAGATCAGTGTCAGCAACCTGTAGATCATGATCTACCAGTAGATTGCAGACAGGTGACTGGTAGATTGTGATCTGGGCTTGCTGACCCGCCATTCCAGAGCATCAAACAGAATGCAATGTAGAGGGTTTACATGTAAAGTTGGAGCTGTAGTAGGGAGCAAGAGCTGCATAAGCTGATGCCTCCTCTGTAGTGCTGGCTTCTGTCCCATGCGGAGTGATACCATCTGCACCCCACCTCTTATCAAGGCTAGTGGTCTCCAGATTGGTGACAGCAGCAGGAAAGAAGATATCTTCAGGTCAATGTAAATGTATACACTGGACATAATAGTATAGGGCTGCTTTCACTCTGATGCACTACGGTTTACCCACACCGTAGGTGCAGTGCAGCATACCTGCAGCTTTCCAGCGGTTTTGCTGCACCTAGCCATAGAAGTCTATTACATCCTGCTTTTTAACCACAATATGTTGCCTCCTCACCACCTGGTTAAACCCATGATTGCTGTGCAATGCACACGAATGTGACACGGTAGTGTGCAATGCACGCAACTGTGACATGTTGGTATGGCGATTAGAGGTATAAATCAGGTGTGAGGAGGTTACACTGTGCCCAGTGATCTTTGACTTCTCCCGTGTTGTTCAGGTAGATCTCCACCTCTTTAAGGTTTTGCAATAGTATAAAATATGTGCAGTGCTAATTGTGCTGCACATATTTTATACTATTGCACAACACAAATTGGTCCCTTGCTGTGCTGGCTGCTTTATCCTGTACATATCAGCACAATATTCTCTTTACACCTCTTTAAGATTGCCTACCCCTAGTTTAGATCAAAGCATATTCACGTGTTAGAATGGCCCAGACAGAGTTCAGACCTAAATCCAATTGAGAATCGGTGGCAAGACTTGAAAATCGCTCTCCATCCAATCTGCCAGAGCTTGAGCTATTTTGCAAAGAAGAATGGGCAAAAATGTCACTTTTTAGATGTGCAAAGCTGGTAGAGACATACCCAAAAAGTAATGAAGCTGTAATTGCACCAAAATATGGTTCTACAAAGTATTGACTCAGGGGGAATACAAATGCATAGGGATGAGCTCAGGTGTTCGATTGTTTGGGTTTTCCAGAAAATTATGGGGCATTCGCGGCAACTTTGTGCACCCCAAAATGCATTCAAATGGTGGCAGAATGCCACCCGCTGATCAGCCAAAGCATGCACATGACCTACATGCTTTAGCCAATCAGCGGGCGGCCTGCTGTGAGAGCTTTGTTTGGCTAAAGGCAGGGTGCCTTTAGCCAATCACTGCACAGCAGCCTCAATCCATGCCCCACACTATATAAAGCCGCTTGTACAGCAGTTCTATGTAGTGTGTTGGCGGCGGTGGTCGGCATTCGAGAGATAGCTTAGGTTCCTGATTACAGGCAGTTTAGCTAGATAGTGTATTTAATGTGTAAAAAAAAAGATAGATAGATATAAAGATAGAGAGATAGATATAAAGATAGATAGATAGATAGATAGATAGATAGATAGATAGATAGATAGATAGATAGATACATACATAAAAAGAAAAAAAGATAAAGATAGATAGATAGATAGATAGATAGATAGATAGATAGATAGATAGATAGGGCTATCTGTATACAGTCAGGCAGTGCAATAATATATATATATATATATATATATATATATATATATATATACACACAACGTATTCGGGAGTGTAAGTACGGTATATAGTACACTTGACGTGGTGTCTTAAAATATATACAGTTTCTAACCCCTTAACCCCCAGAGCCCTTTTTTACATTTGTTGTTTACAAGTTAAAATAATTTTTTTTTATAGAAAATTACTTAGAACCCCCAAACATTATATATATATTTTTTTAAACACCCTAGAGAATAAAATGGCAATTGGTGCAATAATTTTTGTCACAATGTATTTGCGCAGCGGTCTTTCAAGCACTGTTTTTTTGGAAAAAAAAACACTTTTTTGAGTTAGAAAATAAGACAACAGTAAAGTTAGGCCAATTTTTTGTATATTGTGAAAGAGGATGTTACGTAGAGTAAATAGATACCATACATGACATGGCTGAAAATTGTACACACTTGCGGAATGGGGACAAACTCTGGTACTTAGAAATCTCCATAGGTGACATTTAAAAATTGTTTATGGTTACCAGGTTAGAGGTGCAGAGGAGATTTTTTGCTAGAATTATTGCTCACACCCTGGCGATTGCGGCAATACCTCACATGTGTGGTTTGAACGCCATTTTCATATGCGGGCACGACTTATGCGTTTGTTTTCTTTGCTGCACGAGCTTGGGGGGACGGTGGCGCTTTAATTTTTTTTTAATACCTTTCCTTTAAAAAACATCCCTTCTGATAGTAATATATGGCGACAGGTACTCTTTATGGAGAGATGGGGGATCTAAAATCCCTCCTTTACACTTCACAGTATTAAGATCGCCAAAAACAGTGATTCTGAATACTGTCATTTATTCAAAACCAGCACCCTTAGCCGCCGAGTAAACCGGAAGTGACGTTGTAACATTGTTTCCGGAAATGTATGAAGGAGTCCCGATCTAAGCCAATTCCGGCTTCCACAGGGACACCACAAAGCCGGCGGATGTGTCGGATCAGAGCTCCGGTCTCCCAGTGGGACGGGAGGCCATAGAAGAGTGGGGAACAGTGGTAGGAGGGGGGATGTCCCCTCCCGCTCCCAGGGATAGTGACCGAACAGCTCCCGAGCTGGATCGGCTGTTATCAATGGATAGCCGGCCAACTGCCAAGTGAACCCGCCCCCTTCAGACGCCATGCGTTGTCAGAGGGGGCGAGCCACCCATTTATATCACTGGGTGGCCCCGCCCCTTCTTATAAAAGAACTGTCATTGTGAAGACCGCCCATTCTGGGAGACGCGCAGGGGTCGAGCTGCAGCAGCGGGGAGAGTGGCGGAGCTGAAAGAAGAAGAAGATGAAGATAAAGATTGAATAGGAAGAGAGGAAGCAAGAAGACTAAAAGAAGAAGCAGAAGACCAGAAGAAGGACCGGGCCAGGAGAAGATGGAGGAAGAAAGAAGAAAGAAGAAAAAAGCTATTTTACACAATAAAGGACTTGTCAAAAACTGCCTCTTGTTTTTTGTAACACTACACTCCTTTTTTGGTGAATGGGTAGGTGTACAATGTACCCCATACCTATTCACATAGGGGGGCAGCATCTGGGGGCCCCCTTATTAAAGGAGGCTTCCAGATTCTGATAATTCCCCGTCTGCAGACCCCCACAAGCACCAGCCAGGGTTGCTGGGAAGAGGCTCTTGTCCCCATCAACATGGGGACAAGGTGCTTTGAGGTGGGGGGGCAGAGCCCCCCTCCCCAAAGCACCCATACTCCCCATGTTGAGGGCATGTAGCCTGGTACGGTTCAGAAGGGGGGGCGCTCACCCGTCCCCCCCATCCTAACCGGCCAGGGCTGCATGCTCGGATAAGAGTCTGGTTTGGATTTTAGGGGGAATGCCACGTCAATTTTTTTTAATTTGGCGCACTTTTTTTCAGCGATATTTTGTATATTGCCGGGAACCGGCAATACATTACAGCCGCAATTTTAAATTACAATTTTTCCTATGGAAATGTCTTTTTGCTCTGGATACTGTATGTTCTACACCTCACAGAGATGCACCCTTTTACACACAGACTAAGGCCACCCCCCAGGCACAATATTTAAAGGAATTTTTCTTTCTTTTTTTTCATTTTAAGCATTATTAAAATCACTGCTCCTGAAAAAACGATTGATTTCAAAACTTTTTTTTTCATTGATACATGTCCCCTAGGGCAGGACTCCCCATAACTTTTTAGGGCAATAACATTGCATATGAGCCTTTAAAATGAGCACTTTTGATTTTTCATGTTTGGGTCCCATAGACTTTAATGGTGTTCGAATGTTTGCCCGAACTTTTTGTCTGTTCGCATGTTCTGGTGGAAACCGAACGGGGGGTGTTCGGCTCATCCCTACAAATGCACAACACACTTTTCACATATTTATTTGTAAATAATTTTTAAAACCATTTATCATTTTTCTTTGCCTTCACAATTATGTGCCACTTTGTGTTGGTCTGTCACATAAAATCCCAATAAAATACATATTGTAAAAATACATATATACAAATGTGGAAAATTTCAAGGGGTATGAATACTTTTTCAAGGCACTGTATAGCCTCCTCTAAAAAAATGTTTGAATGATCTAAGCAGATGAATTTCTCTTTTATTTTTTTGGATGGGAAATACATGTGATTATGATCATTCTACAAATTGTTTAATAGTTCCTCTCAATTCCTGTACAGCAGACTGACCATTTCCTTAATTTGACAGTAAGGCTTCATGCACACAGGACATTTTAAAACCGTGTAAAATGTCAGTAGCTTTGTAGTGAGTTTTTCAAAGTTTTTGCAACATTTTTAGCGCTTTTTTCGTTTTTTTTTCAATGGTATCAAAAAGGTTAAAAAACGCTGGTGAGCCACGTTTTTGAGTGTTTATCTGTGCTTTTGGGCATTTCTGGGCGTTTTTTTGGTGTTTGAACATTTTTACAGATGAAAAACTCCTCTCAGAATCCACTAGTCTCGGTTTTTTTACAGCCAAAAAACGCCCCAGCCAAAAATAGTTGATAGCCTATATGTGTGCATTAACACATAGAATAACATGCTGGAGAGTTTATTGACTATAGGAAAAAACGTCTGAAGCCAAAAACAGCTGCAGTGAAAACGTCCAAAAATGTCCTGGGTGCATGAGGCCTTAGGGATGGAGATCCTAGAAACAAATTTGGCAAAGTCACAAAACACTAGTTATCCACTCTGAGCCACATCTTACTAAATATATTTACCTGTCAACTAGCTTTCATTCCAGTATGTAGTATGAGTAGTCTATGGTGTATTTTGGTTTTGTGCTGCCCTAGACAAAATTAAAATCGGAAGCCCCCCATCTAAATTTGACCCACCTCAGCCGTGGTATACCTTTCTTGTCTCAGGGCTCACAGTAAACAGCTGTGGCTTCCTCATTCGACCCTGAGTTCACACTAGAATCCACAGCGGCTCCCAGCAGAGGTCCAGTGCATGCTGGTTCACAGTTTCAGGTCCGATTTCAGCCCGAATTTTGGGCTGAATTCAGACCTAAAACGGTCCAAAAGACGCACAGCGTCTTTGTGCAAACCGCACCGGACCCATTGCGGAAATGTGTAAACCAGCTCCATAGAGAACCAGTCACAATCTCCTGCTATGTGAATTTGATGCAGAAAAATCTGCATCCAATTCGCATAGGTGTGAACCCAGCCTGAAACAGGATTCGTCCAAGTGCCATACAGTATATGGAATTACTGCCCATAATCTGACGCTAGCGGTGATACCTCACACATGTGGGACAATCCCAGTTTGCATGCATGCGGGACCGACACGTGCATTTGCCTTTGCGAACTTGAGGACGGGGGCACTTTAATTTTTTTTTATTATTATTATTTTATTTTTTATTTTTACACTGTTTCTTTATTTATTTATTTTTTTAATCACTTTTATTGCTGTCACAAGGAATGTAAACATCCTTGTGACAGCAATAGGCACATGACAGGTACTCTTTATGGACAGATCTGGGGTCTACAAAACCCCAAATCCCTCCTCTGCACTTAAAAGCAGGTGCTGCCCCCCAGGAAAATGCCTTGTGTGCCTTGCGGTAAATATGCCCCCGTGATTAATACTGTCCAAAAACTTGACTCATTCAGCTGAATGGGGTTGTGCCTCAAACTCTTGCAACCATGTTCAAGCATTTAGGAGGTAACACAGCATATTAAATACCCTTAAAAAGCCCTCAGAGCCACATAGGGCCCCTTAGTTATATGCACCCCACAGTGCCCCTATCCTTCCAGCTCTCCTTCACCCTTCCTACCACTGCTAAATTAGTCTTCCTCAGACTGACACCACCAGCACAGGGACATTTTCCTTCCACTGACACCACTGATACAGGGATATTTTTCCTTTCAGTGACACCACCAACACAGAGACAATTTTTCCTTCCAGTGATAACAATAATGCAGGAACACATTGCCTTTCAGTGGCACCGCTGATACAGGTACATTTTCTTCCTATTTCCCCTTGTCACGTGACATATCACATGACCAGAGGGGGAAGAAGAAGCAGCTTCCTTTCTTCCTGGGCCGGTGCTATGCTGAAGAGGTTTGATCTATAAGTACACAGAGGGTGAGGGAGCAAATTAGTACCAAAGCTCCCCTTTCCCTCTCATAGCTGCCCTACCTCCCTTTGGGCTTGATTACATTTGTGCTTGGGGTAGGGGTAAAAACGCTGTTGACCCACATTTTTACTGCTTCCCAATAACCTTACTTAAGCTAAAAAATCCAGTACATATCGGAATGAGAAATGTATATGATCATAGTTCCGAGGGTCACTGCAAGGCGTGTATTAGCACCCATGCAAAAAAATTTGTGCATGCTAAGCAGTGTGTGCCACGTGCACACCCGGTACTGGCATTGGTGCCAAACAGCCTATTTAAGGTGAATTGTGACATGAACAGGTCCTGAGTGGTCTTCAGCTAGTTCCTGCTTTACCTGTGCCCTGACCTGCTATATACAGTATTTCTTCCTGTGCACAACCTGTTTTGCCTCTGACCTGTCTTTGGATTCCCACCTACCTGTTGGGACCTCGACTCGTACCTTAACACAGCTTCTGCTTTAGTGGAATATACGTTATTTTGGTAGTTGAGTTTGTATCCAAAACCGACTAGAGTGGACCTATCCCCATCCCGATCATTCAATGTTGAAGCATAAGGAAAAATCCCCCTCTTTTTGGGACTTTATATGGAAGGACCAACTCACCAAAAACCAAATCTCATACATAAAAATTAACATTTATTGGTGTATTTAAAAAATCAACCATCTAGGCATAGTGATGGTACACAAGAAAAAATTGAATGCAAATAGTACAATACTCATGAAATGATTACATACATTCATACAAGGACAAACATAATAAAAAAGACCACTAATCTGCCAAACATAGGCAGATATAGGACCCAACGCGTTTCAATGTTTAGTTAGATATCTTCTTCAGGGGTGAGTGTTCGGGATAATTAAAAATCATCCTCACACATTGCAGGATACTCAAGGGTCTTTTTTGAAAGGGTTACAAATAACACCTCCTTGCCTCCCAAGTTTAGGGATATATACCGAATCGATGGCAATTTAGATGAAAAAGATCTGTGGCCAAATAGAAAAGATGGCTGAGAGAGTATCCAAAAAGTGAGGATAGGCAGGGCTCTTAGGCATAAATATGGATAGTAGGTTCAGTTAACAAACTGAATAGCAGTATGCCAAAAAGCATATGGCCTTGGCAAAGCTACACGCCAAGTATCCAGCTAGGGGATATCCTCTCCAGGGATAAGCCCTGGAGAGGGCTTATTGTGGCTGCTGCATGACGGACGGTATACATCTACTTGGCAAATCTAAGTTATACTGCCCTCTCCCCACTTGGGTGGGTCTTGATACCGTGTCTCTGTTTGGTTTCCCTTTGGGGTTTCCCCTAGCTGGATACTTGGCGTGTAGCTTTGCATCTGTGACACCACAGATGCAGGGACATTTTTCCTTCATGTGGCATCATGATTGCAGGGGTATTTTTCCTTCCAATGACACAGCCAATGCAGGGACATATTCCCTTCACATGAAACCACCACTGCAGGGGCATCTTTTCTTTTAAGTGACAACACCAATGCAGGGACATTTCTTCCATCCAGTGATATCACCAACATGGGCATATTTATTTTACACTGGAGCCAAGGCATTTCTTTCTACATCACTATTATCCCATTGTACTGTGCGATAGAATGTGTACCACACTAATTCTGGGTTCACACCTATGCAATTTGGATGCAAATATTTACGAAAATATGAGGGGTGTACTCACTTTTGTGAGATAGTGTGTATATATACTGTATATATATATATATACAGTATATATATATATACAGTTGTGTTCAAAATTATTCAACCCCCAATGCTGTAAATGGTTTTAGGGAATTTAGTGTACATTTGTAATTGTATTCTGAATGAAATCCTACAAGTTACATGTGATTTAAGGGATTTTGGTAAATGTCGTAACCCCCAACTTATTAAAACTTGTGTTGACATATATATATATATGACATATATATATATATATGTCATATATATGTGTGATAGAGTGTTTTCACTCATGTGGGGAGTATAAAAGCATTTATAAACGTAGGTTTAACGTATCCACACTTGGGTCTTAATCACACCATGTGTAAGATAGCGTGTCATGTTACCCTATTATCACTACATCTTTCTTTACGGAACCGAGGTCACATTTTATTTATACGGGTACAACCACTATAGTGACCTACCTTCTTTACAGGGACGTAACCACAACAG
>BLSH010219423.1:52877-65365 GCA_018402905.1 Glandirana rugosa | reverse complement strand
TATTGGATGACAATGTGATGCAGTCTGTCACAAACCTGAGGCTTGGAAGACGTTGGACCTTTCAACAGGACAATGATCCCAAGCATACCTCCAAGTCCACTAGAGCATGGTTGCAGATTAAAGGCTGGAACATTTTGAAGTGGCCATCGCAGTCACCAGACTTAAATCCGATTGAGAACCTCTGGTGGGACTTAAAGAAAGCAGTTGCAGTGCGCAAGCCTAAGAATGTGACTGAACTGGAGGCTTTTGCCCATGATGAATGGGCGAAGATACCCGTAGATCGCTGCAAGACACTTGTGTCAAGCTATGCTTCACGTTTAAAAGCTGTTATAACTGTAAAAGGATGTTGTACTAAGTACTAAGATTGAATGTCACTTGGGGGTTGAATAAAACTGATAATGATGTGAGCTCAGAAAAGAAATTTGTGGTTATTTCATTATAAATGTTATGCTATATTTGTCTGACCTACACGTGCCTCTTTGATTTAATTGTAAGCAGGATGACTGAATGATCATAATCAATGTCAAACCGACCAAAACAATCAATTTCAGTGGGGGTTGAATAATTTTGAACACAACTGTATGTGTCATTTCACAACCACAGATCCCCCCTTATCCACTTGACAGATAACAATATCCATTCTTATGGTGGTTGACTGTTTTTTAAAAATGTCTCATTGTATTCCTTTAAAGAAGTTGCCTACATCCAAAGAACTGGCATCGGTTTTCGCTTGGGAGGTCTTTCGGTTACATGGGTTACCTAAAGTTATCATCTCAGACAGGGGTAGCCAGATTGTGTTCAGGTTTTGGCGAGCCTTCTGTGTACAGTTGAGAAATCAGCTTACCTTCTCCTTGGCATATTACCCACAGTTCAATGCAGCCGCAGAACGGACCAACCAAGCCTTGGAGCAGTTCCTACATTCCTAAATTTCTGACACCATAACAACTGATCAGACCTGTTACCTTAGGCAGAGTTTGCCGCTTCCTGTTTACCTCTGTTTATAGCGAATATGGGTTCCAGCCATCCATGTTGCCTGACACATTTGTTCCGCAGGGAATTCCTGCTTTAGAGAAACATCTTAAGGAACTCTGTTACACTTCAGTGCAGGTACAAGAATCCAGCATCGCGCCAGAGAGAGGTACAGACTCCATGCTAACCACCGACATCTACCTGCACCCTCCTACCAAATTGTGGAAAGGGTCTGGCTGTGTTTTCATAACCTTTGACTCCGCATTCCTTCACTAAAACTGGCACCTCAGGATATTGGGTCTTTCCATAAGATTAACCCAGTAGCTAAGACTTTCCGACATGCATATTTTCAACGTATTACATGTTTGCTTATTAAAACCTTTGGTGTGCAACCGCTATACCACCTCAGTGCCACACCCTCACCCAGTTCCAGTTGAGAACCATGAGGAATATGAGATACAATCTATCACTGACTCCCATAGATTTTGTGGATGCATACAATACCTTGTTCATTGGAGGGGTTATGGTCCGGAGGAATGCTCTTGGGTCTCATCCTCAGATGTATATGCTCTTGCCTTCCTCCGTGCTTTCCATAGATGTTCTCCCCTCAAGCCTAGTGCCCCCCAATGGGGGGGGGGTCATTGAGGAGGGGGTACTGTCAGGGCTGGGCTCCTGCTTTTTACTATCAGCTCTTTTCTTTCAGTGCACAGCGGCTGCTCAGCTGTTGGTTAATTACTAGCCACTCATTGTTTCCACAGTGATTCACCTGGTTACCATTACCTGCCTAATTAGTCCAGCCTACAGTTAACCCGTTTGGCTATTTAAATAGCTTTGCTCATTCCCTCCATGCCCTTGCGTGGTCAATACCTCATGAGTGTTCCTACTTGTGTTCTTGTTATCGTGTTATGACTCGAACTGGCTGACTTCTCTTAAATAACCTATCCCTGATTTTGCTCTTCCCTTCACTGACTCCTGGCTTTCTGATCCCTGGTCATTTGATTATCTTCCCTGGCTCCTGTTTATTGACTATGTTCCTGAACTGTGTTATTTTTGCAATTTCATTAAAGGTGAAATTTTAACTGCATTTTCTGTCTCTGTCTGGTTTATGGTTTCTGACACCAGTGGTGAGAGTTAACTCTTCACTGTCCAACTGAATAAGTGTCTGTGTAGCCACCAAATCTGCAGCCACCTTTATAGACTGCCCGCACAGAAAATGTGGATGTAAGTGCAATAACAAATGAGGTTTGCACGCAGAAGAGGTGTCAATGCCCATCTGAATGAAGAATTTAAAGTTTAATAAATTAACTGCATCAAATAAAGTGCAGAGCTATGGCTTGTCTAAATAGATCTTGAATGAAGTATTCATAACACTGTACCAATAAGCACTGCAAATACTGCAAAAAACTATGATAGTTTTTCAAAAGCACAGGCTGATATATATACGCCTAAGAAGTCAGAAGTCTAAGAAAAACAACAGCATTGAACAAATATAATGATATCTCAGAAGAAAAGATGACAGAGAGGGTTCAGTCATGAGTAACTGTAGAATTGCCTCTGTATCATATTAAACATTCAACATTAGAGCTTAAAACCCATATGTTCATAATGATTCAGCCTGGGATTTCAATTTTTAAAAAGGTCTTTATATACTCAGTCTGTGTTGCTAGATTCCTGCAAAGCACAAAAAATCGAGAAAATCTGGACTTTATATATACCTCCAATAGTAAATACAGACAAGTTAAAATAATCAATGCCCAAAGAATTATAGTACACAAAGTCCATACACACTCCTGTATATGCACACTTCACTGCAGACTGTCCCTCTGCAGACTGTTACTCCTCACAACTCTCCAGCACTCAACTTGCTGACCATTTCTCCTATAGTTCTCTCTCCAGCACTGAACTTAGTAAATCATAACTCCATTACTTCTCTCCAGCACTGAACTTAGTTTCCAGCTTGAAACAAAGTTTATCAATATTCTCTGTTCCTTTCTCTTCACAGCGGATAGCCCATGGCGAGGCCTACTCTCAGCAGAACCTCCAAAACACCCATTACAGGCCAGGGATCACAGGCCCCTGAATGTGTAGCAAAAGTACTCAAGTGACTCCCCTTTCCCTGAACTGGCTCCCAAGGGTCCCACAGGCTGTCCACTATTCCTCTCCCAGTCTGCTCCAGCACTTTCTCTTGCAGTTCCCAGGGACCGTCACTCACCAAACCGGTGGATCACTTTAAAGTCTCTCACTATGTAGCACCTCCGCTGTTCTGTTCCCTGTGTGACTCCAGGAATCACCACCACTCCTGGCTGCACCCGAACCTCCAGGCTCGCACTCCCCAGACCGGGGTGACCTCCTGGGTAGGAGCCTCCACAGAGCCTCTGCTATATCTCCAGACTTCCACCCAACAATTCTCCTCCCATATTGGGACTCAGAGTATTTATGGAGGCCTGCCCCCTGCCAATCCTGCTTGGGGATTGGTCAGAGCTCCCTAGAATACTCCAGATAGCTCCACCTACCTCCCAGCTCTCTGACCAGAAACCCTCCTCCAGGTTTCTAGAAAGAAGTGAAAAGTTCTGGTGACCTCATCTGACAAGTCCACTCAATCCTCCCTGAGCCACGTCTCCCGGCCCAGATCAAAACATTCAGGCCTGCTCTTACACTCAGGCCTGACTAAATTTTACGTCACCTAGCAAACCCTGCTAGAAAAATGCACCTACACTATGGGGGCGCTACAAAAATATATTATAAAAAGCAATTCATCAAATATGTACAAGGTCAGTGAATGATATCAACATATACAGTATTTCAAAAACATCTCTCTTTTAGCTAAAATACGGTCAGGGTCGAAGTATTTTGTGCTACTCCCTGCTTCCTCAGGACCTCTGTCAAGTCCACTCAATCCTCCCTGAGCCACGTCTCCCGGCCCAGATCAAAACATTCAGGCCTGCTCTTACACTCAGGCCTGACTAAATTTTACGTCACCTAGCAAACCCTGCTAGAAAAATGCACCTACACTATGGGGGCGCTACAAAAATATATTATAAAAAGCAATTCATCAAATATGTACAAGGTCAGTGAATGATATCAACATATACAGTATTTCAAAAACATCTCTCTTTTAGCTAAAATACGGTCAGGGTCGAAGTATTTTGTGCTACTCCCTGCTTCCTCAGGACCTCTCAGACCTCTTTTATATCCACATATGACAAATATACAGTTTAAAACTAAAAAACGAACAAACATTAAATTATTATCCATTTAACGCCATCACAAATTATGACAACAAAAATATTGTGCAATCACAAAGAGTATTAGCTCAGCATAATGTATAAGGGATCAGCCAATATCTATTATTTTAACAGAAAAAAATATATATATATACTGTAGTCTGTTGTAACTGTAGTAATATTTATCTCCCTTCCCCATCCCCTAATGTAACAGGATATTCCACTCTTTGAAGCAAGAGCTTTTTGCAGTCACATGGCCCATGAGAATAGAACCAGTTTGGGGTGCGCAGGGGGGGTTGTAACGCCCTCCTCTAGTTAGGCTGCCATTGCAGTGAATGGACCAGTGATTGTTGGTCCCTTCAGGGTTTCCTGAGCTGATAGTTTGATTACTCCCGCCTGCCTCTGAAAGAAGTTTCCAGAGCATTTCAGCTCAGTAGCAACAGTTTCAAGTGAACACACTCTATTTCAAGCAATAATGATGTTAGTGCTTGAAAAAGAGCATGGTCACTCAAAATTGTTTCTGCTCAGCTGAAATGTGTTGAATTTATGTATTGCAATCGGATTACATGTAAAAATATTTTCATTTGATGGATGTCTCATCACTGAGTTTGTTATATAATAGTAGACGAAGTGGAGACCATTTGATGTGGTCTCAAGTGTAGCTCACCCCAACTGAAGTACGTATATGTATTTATATTACCATACGACTACCATATATAGCTTCTTCTGTGATAATGAGCAAGTTGCTGACAATAATTCCAGTGAGCTTCGGTTGGTGAGGAAAAACAGGGTGAAGGAGATACCCTCTGCAATAAGATTTGAACAAAAATGAGTGCTTGAGGAGGCGCCGTGGCCTAACATAATCCTAATTACACCCCATGGACCGGTGAGTTCTCCAAATCCCCTGGACTGCCCCTCCACACCCTCAGCAGTGCCCTCAGCTCAATATTGAGTGTCGCTGAGGCCCGCTCGTGGAGCTAGCAAGGGAGCCATAGCCACCCCCTCTCGCGACTGCCGCCATCTTTTAGGCCTTGTAAGGCCATCGCCTCCTGGGACTCGGGCATCTTGCGCCCATCACCCACACGACCACTCCAGACACTATTACCCCGGACTGTCTGCCGTTAACCGCCCACTCCCAGACCGACACCCCACTGTAGCTCTGTAGCCTGACAGCCCCATCAGACTGTAATCCTGGCCACGTCTTACTGAGGCCTAGTAATGGCTGCCATCTTGCTGCACCCAGCTGCCTGCCCCTGCCCAACCACCCATTCTGGGCCCCTGGAAAGTGGCCTGCACTAGCATGATCATCCACACACCCCCTCTTCCTGGATTGGGGTTGTGGAGTCACGGTCTGATACCGGTTCTGGCTGGTTCTCACTGAGGCCTAGTATCAGCGGCCATCTTGGTATTCCCAACCCATTTCAGAACATTACCACAACTTCATTCCTGAACATTACCACAATCCCATCTAAGGATTATCTATCTACCTAAAGATTACATTCTGGGGAGCATGGCCTGAGTGCGCTGGCAGATGGCTGCTTGATCTGAGAAGCTCCCACTTGCAGAGGGCCATTACTGCCTGAAACAGAGGTTTATCAGCCCGCAAACTACATGGGGACATCATCACGCAGTTCATCCACTTTGAGATCCCGCTCACCTCGTGATCCATCCAGCGGACTCAGCCAACAAATCCCTGAGATTTTCAGGATGCAGGTGAGAAACATGACGTCCTCTCAAGGCCTACAATGGCCTGCAGACACCGCATCAGACACTGCGCTAGAGGAATCACCTAACTCGGGAGCGGTTATCCTGACCCCACACCAGCAACCCAGCCTAAATGATCTCTGCTCAGTAGCAGTGGACATTAAAGAAACCCTGACAGCAGCCATGACTGCAGCCATTGCAGGGCTCCGAGTCGACATTCAAGCAATTGCAGGCAGGGTTCAGGAAGTGGAAAAGGTGACGGCACAGCATTCTACTGTAATCCGCCGTGTACACCAATATATTAGACTCACACGCCCGTCATCTCTGAGACCTAAACCGCCACATGGAATTAATAATGTGGCAGACGCCACAATCTACAACTGAAAGGCCTCCCAGAAGCAATAGACACAGAGCAACTGTAACCAACAGTGGTGACCATTTTCAACAAATTGGGAGACAGGCCTCATACCACCCCAATAGGGATGGAACGCATGTTACAATACTCATGCTCACCATATTATACCATTAATGTTCTATATTTACTTTTGACAATTTAATAAAAATCTATTGAAACAAAAAAATGAGTGCTTGAATAACTAGTTGAAATCTGTCACTTCAATTTCATTGTTTTTTCTATCACGCTAAATTATTTTAATAGCCATGCATTTGATATTCATGTTAAATTTGTATAGTACTATTGATATTTACTAGGGGTTTCTCTTTTTCCCTACACTTCATTATCTGCATAGTTAAAAGATATGGCACTACATCATGCATGAATAACTTTCCCCCTTAAAAGTCATGAAATTACAACAGATAATCTGAGACAATTGGGCCTACCGCTGATGGATAGTTAGCAAAAGTCCACCAGAAATCTGTAGCTGCTTACAAAGGGCTCTATTAGAGAATGTCCTTGAACTTGAAATAACTTGAACAGGAAACACTCTTGCAACAAGGGCAGCGTTAAGTGGGTTAGGAAACCTCTCACCTGGTCCTTATGCTATGAAGAGTGAAGTAGTGAGAATCTGGCTGGGCCCCCCCCAGCTTGTTCTTTGAAAATGTGGCTGTAATGAGGATGATGATCTCCTGCAGCAAACAGGTCTCCACCAGTCTGCTTCTCTCAGGATGCCTGCCTTTCCAGTGGCAATTGGAGCCTAACCAGGTTCAACCTAGGTCCATGTGGTTCCAGACAGTTCGTGCACACACTTCCCTCCAACAGCAAATCCTCTCTCCAACTCCCCTGTATGTTCCCAGGCTTTTGCTTATATATGCTCCCACCCCCAGGTGATTGTTTCTGGACTTTGTAGGTTAGTCTCAGCTTCACTTTGGGGAAAAATTCTGCTTCCAGCATACAAATCCCAGCAGTCTGCATTACAGTAACAGTGCATAGTGTTACGGGGTATGAGTGCTAGCTTAGAAAAATCAGATTGGGAGGAAAATCCTTGATGAGTTTGGGTCTATGTTACAGTAACTTTCTCTCTTTTTTTTAGTAAGATCTGCCTAAAATCAGCTTTTTCTGTCTGGAAAAAAATGAAAAACCCTTACTTTGTCACTCAAATCTATTTTGTTAATTAAGTTTAAAAGGCAATATGAGAATTTAATCTAAGGGAATTAAATGCTTTATGAAAAAAAATAATTTGGAAATTATATATATGAGCTCTAAGCTGTTCCCATACAACATTTCAAATCTGCAGATAAATCAAATACACAAATTGTCTAGTTTATTTACAATTTTATTAGCATTATTGAAGCTTGAGCGCCATGTCATATCCTCCAAAATGTCACGAGCTTTGGAGTTTACAAACTTCTCCTTTCTTGAAAAGGTCAAGCACTTCACAAAAACATTTAATTTCCATGACAAGCATCAGCAAATTTGGCAGCTACTCCAATCCATAAGTAACGGTGGTTTTGGCAGCTTCAGGCAAAAGACCTCATGTCTGTCAGTGATAGGAATTTTGCCTGCAGCCACTAGATCAGCTGCTCTGTTGCATATAAAACACATACACACTCACATCAGCATATTACACCACATGCTTTGATGCCTTTATACTTTTAAACAACATAAAAAAGGGAAATTTAATAGACTATTGTGTCAATTCAATCATAGTAAAATGTACAAGTCAACCCTAAAGTTGATCATTTGCACACCGTGTTGGACACAAATTGCAAATAAATTCAAAATATCTTAATTAGAAATTGCAAAAGACTATACAAATGTACAACACCACACAGATATAACCCAAAGATTAAAAGCATTTGGAAACATACAACTACCACCACCACCCTCCAAAAAATAAATGTCTCAATACACCAGGTCTTTAGGGAACTAAATGCATAGAATATGTGTATTGCAATTCACCAAATAAACAAAAACACAGAATACATGTGTAGATGTGTGTAAGTACAAAAATATACTTTTAAAAACACTAATAACCAACATCATCTCACCCAATAGAGCAAATGTAAACAATACCTATGCAAAAATGTGAAGGAATACAAAAAAAAATCCAAAATCATGAGAAACAAAAAATATAAAAATGAATAAGCCAAAAATGGTAAGCCTAAAAGAGAAGAAAGGTGGTCAATCCCAGATCAGTGCTGAATCATAAAGTATACTGGTGGCAGAGACCTCTACAGGTGGTATCACAACTCCAGCACCTTTATTAGGAGCAAATTTAATTTTTGGAATTTTTGCATGTACTGTATATTCTTTCACATTTTTGAACAGTTGTTATTTACAGTTAGTTTGTTTGATGGAGTTGTTTTGGCCATTGGTGTTATTACCAATTGAAGACCATTATGGTAAACCCCCTTTCTGTCCAGGCTATTTTTCAGTTTTCAGCAATGTGGTGCTTTGACTGACAATAACTCAGCCATGCAACACTGTACCCAAATGAATGTTATTTCATTTTTTGAGACAGATAAAGATTTCTATTGTGGTGTTAAATAACCACTAGGTTTTATATTTTTTAGTATATAAAGAAAAGACTGACATTTTTGCAACAAAACTTTCCCCGAGAGTCTGCTATAAAACTTTGCAAATAAATATATCTTCATACAATTAGGCCAACATGTATTCTGCTGCATTTATTTGGTATAAAAAAATAAATAATCGTAAAGTGGTCTACAAACCATGGTATATGCATTTGAAATGTATCAACTGTGATGTTTTTACTGCCTATCTCATTTTGAGGTCCTAAAATGCACCCCCAAAATTACCTGTTTTTGGAAGTAGATGCTGCAAGTTATAATTAGGGTTTAATAAATTGATTTTTTGTAAATTCAAAGAAAGTAAATTAAATTACATTTTTTTTTTACAAAGTTGTCATTTTAACAAGTTACAACAAATGCATGAGGATACCACATGTTAGACTTTTTGCAGCACAGAAGGGTACAAAATCCAAAGAGAACACCTTCAGGCATTTAAGGTCATAAATAAAAACCTATCACATTTTTTGGAGTCCCTGGAGCTTTAGGACAGCAGAAACAACAACAAAATGACCACATTTTGGAAATATAACACCAAAAAGTATTTTAAAAGGCATAGTAAATGTTTTGAATATTTATTCTTTTTACCACAAGTCTTTGGAAGATGAAAAAAATGTAATTCACAAATAAATATTTAACTAATTTGAGATTTGTAACAAATAATATATATAAACTATGCATAGCACCCCTCTGGCCCCCAGAAGCATGGTAGTGACCCCCAAAGACAGGGTGGGGTGCCATTTCCCCTCATGGTGTAGATTACTTAGGCAAAAGTGGAATCTGAACAGATGGGTGAGAGTAATTTTACAGTACAAAACAAAAAAAGGAGTTTATTATTCACGCCAAAAAGATGAAGAGAAGGGATAGGGCATGGGACCCCCATGGACCAGCAGATTAACAGACTCTACAAAAATAGAACAAAAGCACTCATAGTCTTCACAGATAAAGAAACAGATGCAGCATTTTCTGATTGTAGCCCCTGACTGTAAGATACTTGAAATCAGCTTGCCAGCACCCTAAACAAAGGACACTGCACTCCAGTGAGGTCAAACTCCACATAGTTGTTAAGGTTGAATAAAGACACCAATCCATCCAGTTCATCCTCTGGTGTGTTTGTGAGTTTATGTCAATAGTAATTCCCATATCCCTGTATGATGCAATCGCTAAGGTGCACATCTAATCGTTTTTTTTTAAACTATCAACGCTCCCTGCTGATACCACTTTCCACATCCACATTCCACATCCTTCCCACTCTAACAGTAAAGAACCCTCTATGCAGTTTAAGGTGGAACCGCTTCTCTTCCAGTTTCAATGAATGGCGGCATGTCTTCTTGAACTCTCTCCCACTGAAAAGTTTTTTTTCCCTATTCTAGGGTCTCCAGTAAGATATCTGTATATCACTATCATCTCTCCTCTCAAGCATCTCTTCTACATAGAGAAGAAGTTTAATGTTTTTAGTCTTTCCTCATAGCTGAGGTCCTCTAGTCCGTTTATTAGCTTTATTGCCCTTCAGTTTATGCACATCCTTCTTGAGGACTGGTGCCCAGAACTGGACAGCATACTCAAGATGCAGCTGGACCCGAGTCTTGTAGAATGGCAGAATTATCGTTTTATCTCTGGAGTAAACTCCCTTTTTGATGTATGATAATATTTTGCTGGCTTTCCTTGCAGCAGCTTGGCATTACATGCCAATTCTGTTTACATGCTGATCCTGCTATTTACTAGGACCCCCAGATTTGTTTCTATCCTTAATTCCCCCAGTGGTTCTCCTCTTAGTGAGTAACTTGCGTTCGTATTTTTAGCACCCACATGTATTACTTTACATTTTTCAACATTAAACCTCATTTACCATGTAGTTGCCCAACCCATTGTTTTATTTAGGTCTTCTTGTAAAGGTTTCCACATCTTGTTGTAAAGTTATTGCCCTACTTATCTTTGTATCTTCAGCAAACACAAAGATTGAGCTAAGCTATTTATACCAACTTCTATATCATTTGTGAATAAATTAAACAGAATTTGTCCCAGGACAGATTCTTGGGGGACCCCAGTTACCACACCAGACCATTTTGAGTACTCACTATTTATCCCTATCCTTTGGACACTCCCCTGCAACCAGTTTTCTATCCAGGTACATACCCTATGGTCCGAGCCAATAGACTTCCGTTTGCAAAGCAAAAGTTTATGGGGGACTGTATCAAATGCCTTTGCATGTCTGAGTTTTTCCTGGCCACTCAAGACATCTGGAGGTCCTCCATGGCTCCTCAGGTTGGGCCAGAAATATAGGCTACTTTCCAGCTGCATGGTCACCCTCTCAGGCATCAGGCCTTAGAAGTTTCAGCAGCATAACACACTCCTCTCCCGTTCATGGAGAGGAGAGATGGGAGGAGTGTAGAGCTGAGGGAGATGCCGCCCTAGGGACCGCCCCTTCCACACCCCCCCACGCCGAGCAGCGGTATGCTGAGAAGTCTCGTGCTTTAATTTTGTCCGTACGGGGAAGCCGCCGGTGAGAGAGGCGGCCAGAGCGGAGGATATCAGAGAGGAGGAGCAGCCATGGCTCCGAAGATACTGTGGAGGTAGTGGAGAAGCCTCGTGCCTCGTGCTCTAATCCTGTCTGCACGGGAAGCCGCCGGTGAGAGAGGCGGCTAGAGCGGAGGATACTGGAGAGCAGCCACGGAGCAGAGCGGAGGTATAGCCGAGAAAGAGACGGAGCACGCAGAAGCTCCCCGCTCCTGACGTCCAGGAGAAAGCACTGAGGTGAGCTGACAGAAAGCAGTTGCAGCGGTGTGGGGGAAGAAATTTCCCAAGTCCCCCCCAACGAACCTCCGAGCAGGGCCGATCCTGGGCGGGTGCCTGGGGTGCACTGCACCCAGGCGCCGCGGGTTGCGGGGCGCCAAACTGTAAGAGTTCTCTCCTCTCCATGATCGCAGTGCTGATCCCTGCCGAGCAGCTTCCCGGAGGGAGGTGGCTGTGAGATGAGAAGAGCCGCTCTATTCAGCTAATGAAATTCAGAGGAGGAACGGCGATGCTACAAGCAGCACACAGGCTGAAGCCGCTCCTCCTCTGAATTTCATTAGCTGAATAGAGCGGCTCTTCTCATCTCACAGCCACCGCCCTCCGGGAAGTTGCCTGCTGTTCGGCATCCCTTCCCTCTCCTATGTCAGCCCCCTCCTCCCTTCACTCTCTCCGCAGTACAGAGGTTAGGGCAGGGAAACAGAGCACAGTGTTCCTCCCTCCCCCTCCCTTCTGTACTGCAAAGAATTATGGGAGATGTAGTCCGCAGGAGGGGCGGGATTGCCTTAAAAATGAATGGAGAGTGTAATGGCCACAATAAGGAGGTGAGTTTCTGATCTCACAATCTCACATTTTTCACACATGGGTACTCATTAGGGCGGGGAGGACGCCTGATGTAGAGGGTATTAAGAAACGTCATGTCTTCCCTCCCCCTCCCTCCTTGTGACACGAGACAAAGGGACGGGATTGGAGACATGACGCCTCTCTCACTTCCCTCCTCCCCCGACTGTATCCTCTCCCTTCCCTACGGCTTGTCGTCCGTTGAAGGGCCTCCCGCCACCGACACTCTACTCTTCTCGGCGAGATAAGTCG
>BLSH010219420.1:17818-30998 GCA_018402905.1 Glandirana rugosa | reverse complement strand
TCCAACGTATCCCCTTCCACGTCCACCATATCCCCTTCCATATCCACCCACACTTCCACCATATCCCCTTCCACATCCAACATATCCCCTTCCACGTCCGCTCACGCTTTCCTCATATCCCCTTCCACAACCAATCACACTTCCTCCATATCCCCTTCCATGTCCACCATATCCTCTTCCACGTGCACTCACACGCCCACCGTATCCCCTTCCACGTCCACCATATCCCCTTCCATATTCACCCACACTTCCACCATATCCCCTTCCACATCCACCGTATTCCCCTTCCAAGTCTGCCCTCTCTTCAACATATCCCCTTCCACATTCACCGTATTCCCCTTCCAAGTCTGCCCTCTCTTCAACATATCCCCTTCCACATCCACCGTATTCCCCTTCCAAGTCTGCCCTCTCTTCAACATATCCCCTTCCACGACCACTCACACTTCCACCGTAATTCCCTTCCACGATCATTCACACTTCCCCCGTAATCCCCTTCCACGACCACTCGCACTTCCACCGTAATCCCCTTCCACGTCCACTCACACATCCACCGTAATCCCCTTCCACGTCCACTCACACATCCACCGTAGTTCTCTTCCACGTCCGCTCACACTAACCTCCTTCCTGGCGGCTTCCCGGCCGCTTTCCGTCTCCACCAGCTTCTGCTTCACGGAGAAGTTGTCTTTGCGCAGATCTTCCTCTCGCTGCTCGCACATAGAAAGGCGCGCCTGAACCTCCGCCAAGTCTCGGCTGCGCTTTGTGCTCTCATCATCCAGAACCTTCAGCTGTGAAGTGGTAGAGATTACAGAGGCTGCAATTATATCTGAGGCCGGACATACAAAACCGATTTCCAAAGAAAATGTAAAAATCCTAAAACCTGATTTATCAGACACACGTGCGAAAAAAATAAAAAATAAAATCACACCGCACGTCATCATTAAAGTGGTTGTAAAGGCTCAAGGTTCTCTGTGCAACCCCCCCCCCTCCCAATACTTACCAGAGCCCCATCTCAGTCCAGTGATGTGCACAAGAGCAGCAGCTTTCCTAGGTCTCTTCCTCTTCAATGGCTGAGATTGGCTCCTGTTACAGACAATTACAGCTAGTGTGCCAGTGAGGAGAAAGCGCTCCAAGTGTGAATGGACACACAGAGCAGTGGCTCTGGACCGAGCCTCCTCAGGTGCCCCCACAGCAAGCTACTTGCTATGGGGGCACTCGGCAGGAGGGAGGGGCCAGCAGCGCCAGTGGGGACCCAAGAAGAGGAGGATCGGGGCTGCTCTGTGCAAAACCACTGCAAAGAGCAGGTAAGTGTGACGTTTGGCATTAAAAAAAAAAAAAAAACATTTTTGATTGTATATGATGACCATGTGCCATTTAAAAAAATATAACAACTGGTAATAATAACTTCCTATCCATGCGCCCGGCCCCTTTTAGGACGCCGGATGCATGGATTCCTATGGAGGGGATTTTTTTTTTCTTTTTAGAAGCACCTGACTAGAGCCGGAGGCTCTAATAGGCTTCAAAAAAGGGGTGGGCTTGGGGTGCAGAGAGTGCGCCCCGATCCCACCCAATTGTGTGACGATAGCGAATGAATTTTTGCTATTTTTACACTGCAGTGCCTCCCCGCCAATCAGGAGGCAGGTCAATGAGACCTGTTTCCCGATTGTCCAAAGCGCCAGGAGGACCTATTGGATGCCTGGCGCGTAGGAAGAGGAGACACCGCTCACCGCTGCCTGCATGTCCGCGCTCCAGAGGAGGAGAGGAGCACAACACACAGCAGCCCAGCAAATAAGAGCCTGGCCCCGCACCGCAGAGTGGGGGAGGGGATGCTCTATGTTAGCCCAGTGCTGCGGGGGGATTGTGCCCGATGTCCCATGGGTGGGGGGGGTGCTGTCAGTGCCGCCCCCCCAAAGGGGAAACCCACCAGCCGCCACTGATTTACAGTGATCTGTGAATGTGAAAACTACAAGTACTGACAGCCATTGCGGCTGTCAGCCTGTAGTTCTCAATGAACTACAACAGTGAGTGCTCTGGCAGTTCATTGGGTCTTCCTGTCAGTATGTAATTGCCTGTCTGTACAAACAGACAGTTTACACTGACAGTCTACAAGAGCCCTGCATTGTACCCGCAATCTGCTGAAAAATAATTAATGCAACTTTTTTTTTTATGCAAAAAAAAAAAAAAAAAGTGCATTTCTTTTTTTACAAAGGTGAACTTATCCTTTAACTCTGTGCCATCTCTGCTCGTGTAGTGTGATCACTGCACAGGCAGAGCCTTGGATATCAATCGACACGCAGAGCATGGCTTGGGATAGAGCTCACCCGGGCACTCTCATAGCAAGCGGCTTGCTATGGAGGCACTCATAAGGGGGGGGGGGCAGGAGCACTGGCGGAGGACCCCAGAAGAGGAAGTTTGGGCAGCAATGTGCAAAACTGTACAGAGCGGCTAAGTATATTATTAAAAGAAAAAAAACATTTCCTTTACAATCACTGTTTTTTTTAAGAATTACACAAGTTTTATCAAGAACTGGTGAGACTTATCTTCCCATCTGTCAGATCTTAGCTGGTTTCCCGTCCTTGGACGCATCACATTCTGTGCATACGTTACAAAACAATGCAACATAACCCATGGTATTGCATACTAGGTGATCCACGGGGCCACACAGAAAATGCCAAAGGGTAAAAGGTTGGACACCAGGGGCATAGTAGGTGATCCACAAGGCAGTACAGGAACAGGTGGAACGTGGCGATTACTTTGGTGGCCATCACCCAGGTTGGGAGGTTTCACCCAGCCTCAGACTGCTAATTATTCCTGGACTCACAATGACGTCTTTCATCTCACAAGTGGCGCACCCAGATGCACAAACCCTCACCTGCCGCCGGAGATCCTGCAGTTCTCTCCGCGCCTCCAGACGTGACCTCTCCACCTCTCGCAGGTTGCTGCGCAGATCGGTGGCCTCCTTCTCTGTGGCGGCTCTGGCCTCTTCCAGCACAGACAGCCTCTGCTCCTTCTCTTCATTGGCCCGTTTCAGACTGTTGGTGCAAAGCAAGCAGCATGGTCAGCGCTGTCAAGCTCGATAGATCGACCCCCTCCCAGTGCTGTGACATCAAAGAGATTTACCACCCCCCCCTATTCCCCAATATAATATAATGGTCCGGTAGTAAAAGCGATTAGAGATCCAAAAGTTTACGTTGTTCGCAGAACAGGATTAGAAGTGAAGTCTTCCAATGGGGACACCTGGTCTGGTGACAACTTAGCGTTATTTCCTCTCACTTCCTGTTGTGTCTCTTGGAGAGGAAGTAAAGAAGAAAAACATGACAGGGGTTCTCATTCTACCCTACCCTACCCAACACTTTAACCCCTTCAATACCAGCCACTCCCCCCACTTCCTGCCTAGACCCTTTACAACCACTTTAACCTACAGGTAAGCCCAGAGGCGTAACTAGAACCTTCGGGGCCCCGGTGCAAGAAATTATGAAGGGTGACCCCTGGCCAGGGCCCTTTCCTCGTCCCACTGATCCTGGGGCCCTTTACCCCCATCACGGGTCCCTTTATTATGGTACCGCAGTGGGGTCCCATTCACAAGTTCTGCAGCGGCCCCCTTTCTGCCATCTTCGGGCCGCCCCATTGTGGTGAAATGCCAGGGCCCAGTCACCATTGCAAATTTTGCAATCCTGATAGTACCCTCACTGCTGTCAGTAGTTTTTAATTTTTATTTTAATTTTATTTCTTTTACAATTTCATCTTTTCAATTTTTTTAGGAGCTCTGTTGGGGGGCTTTGATGAGATATCAGGGGGTCTAAACAAACCTCAGCCCTCAATCTCCATCTGTGTGGCCTCAACTGCACAGAATGAATGGACAGGAATAGCTGTGCACCGAGCCTCCCATTCATTCAGAAACGGAAATCTAGTAAAAAGTTTACTATGCTTCAGTTATGAATGAACCAATTGGTACCAATCACTGACTCTGTCCATTCAGAGAAGGAAGGAGCCGGTAAATGACAAATTTACTGACCCGTTCCCATCTCTCCATCATGACTCATCTTCTACAGCAGCTGGCAGGAGAGAGGAGGGGGGAAGACAGAAACTCTGTGGGGGGACCAGGGAAGCACACAGGGACCCTGGGAACAGCAGAAGACAAGTAAACTGGATAGGAGGGGCGGCGGGGGCAGCATAGAGGAACCAATCTCCTGCATTGGGAGGAAAATGGAGGAGATTGGTTCCTCTAAATGCCACCCCCGCCCTCCCTCCTATCCAGGTGTACAAGGGAGGCACATGGGCCCCTGGAGCATGGGGCCCGGTTGCAATTGCAACCCCTACAACCCCTGTAGTTACGCCCCTAGGTAAGCCTATAATAAGGCTTACCTGTAGGTACCAAGAATATCTCCTAAACTTGCACAGTTTAGGAGAAATTCTCTGTCATACTAGCCCATTATGCTTTTACTTTGCAGGGAACTAAAGAGGAAGTAAAACCCATCAGGGTTTACTTCCTCTAACACACAATAGTACACAATGAAAGCCATTCATTGTTTACAATTGTCATGTGATCTGCTGTGATTGGTCACAGCAATCACATGGTATTGGCAGCAGGCCAGTACACTGATCTGTCATCCGCTGTGTCCAGTGGGTGACAGATCGTGCCGGAGCGCAGTCCATCACGCCCGCATGAGGCGCGTTCTGGTGAGGACATCAGACGTCCAACCCCCCACTTGGGCATCATTTTGCAATGGCCTGGACAGGAAGCAGTTTGTGTCATATAACCAATGTTACAAGACATACCTAATGCGTTCGCTCTCCGCCCGGCGTACCGCTCCACGCAGCTCCTCGTTGGATCTCTGCACTGCCTCCTTCTCTTTGGATTCATCACCGAGAGACCTGCGCAGGTCCTGGGCCTCCTTCTTATGAACCTCCACCGCCTCGTGACTCTCACGCACCCGCCGGTGGGCCTCGATCAGCTCCCGCCGCACGGCGTCCCGGCCGTCTTCTACTACACAGAGCTGAGTCTTCAGTTCGTCCACCTGAGAGAGAACACAGGGTATTATCAGTCCTGGTCAGAGCTCCAGTGAATTGTGATTGGTTTGTATGAGTTACAGACATTTGGAGAGTAAAGGAAACAAGAATGCCAGACCCAGTCAGGTGGGTTTTATAAGGAAGAACTCCGATCGCTCTACAGACAGAGTGGATTTTTTTGCAAGCCTTACCTCGCGCACTGCCGCCTCCCGCTGTTTCCCCGTCTCTCGGATTTGCTCGTTGAGCCTCTTCAGCTCTCTATCAAGAGAGGTCAGCGATTCCTCATACTTCTCCTGCAGAGTCTTCAGCTCGGAGCTCAGATTAATGATGGTGCTCTGTACATAAAACAATTGGCGTATAATCTGTAGATTAATAAATCTGCAAGAGGTAGAACTCTACAGATATAAAATTCATTCCATAATGACAATCAGATATAAGACTTTGTCAGTCAACTCATTTTGGGGGAGGCCACCCCATTCACCAGGGTTTGAAGATGGGAAATGGTATACAGTGGAAAAAACAACTGCAGACAATCTCTGCACCTAACTGAAAATTCCCCATCTTCAAGCCCTGATGAGGGGGGTGGTCTCTGGCCCCTGAAACTTGTTGGCTTTGTAACAAAGGCAGATATCATATTTGATTACATTTATATCTGGACTCTTGGGTGTGGCACTACCCCTAGCGCTACTCTTCTATTTCTCTCCTGTACTTCATTAGATGACACAAAAATCAACCAATAATAGTACAATAGCCAAACACCATGACATTGGATGTGGCCTGGACACTTGGTGCAGTGGCCTGATCACATGGTGCACTGGCCTGATCACATGGTGCACTAGCCCGATCACTTGGTACATTGGGCGGATCACTTGGTACATTGGCCTGATCACTCGGTACAGTGCCCTGATCACATGCTACATTGGCCTGATCAGTTGGTACATTGGCCTGATCACATGGTACAGTGGCCTGATCACATGGTACATTGGCCTTATAACTTGGTACATTGGCCTGATCACATGCTACATTGGCCTGATCAGTTGGTACAGTGGCCTGATCACATGGTACATTGGCCTTATAACTTGGTACATTGGCCTGATTACATGCTACATTGGCCTGATCACACGCTACATTGGCCTGATCACTTGGTACATTGGCCTGATCACTTGGTACATTGGCCCGATCACATGGTGCACTGGCCTAATCACTTGGTACATTGTCCCGATTACATGGTGCACTGGCCCGATCACTTGGTACATTGTCCCAATCACTTGGTTCATTGGCCCGATTACATGGTACATTGGCCTGATCACTTGGTACATTGGCTTGATCACTTGGTACATTGGCCTGATCACTTGGTACATTGGCCTGATCACTTGGTACATTGGCCTGATCACTTGGTACATTGTCCCGATTACATGGTACATTGGCTTGATCACTTGGTACATTGGCCCAATCACATGGTACACTGGCCCGATCACATGATACATTGGCCTGATCACTTGGTACATTGGCCCGATCACATGGTACATTGGCCTGATCACTTGGTACATTGGCCTGATCACTTGGTACATTGGCCTGATCACTTGGTACATTGGCCTGATCACTTGGTACATTGGCTTGATCACTTGGTACATTGGCCCGATCACATGGTACATTGGCCTGATCACATGATACATTGGCCTGATCACTTGGTACATTGGCTTGATCACTTGGTACATTGGCCCGATCACATGGTACATTGGCCCGATCACATGATACATTGGCCTGATCACTTGGTACATTGGCTTGATCACTTGGTACATTGGCCCGATCACATGGTACATTGGCCTGATCACTTGGTACATTGGCCTGATCACTTGGTACATTGGCCCGATCACATGGTACATTGGCCCGATCACTTGGTACATTGGCTTGATCACTTGGTACATTGGCCCGATCACATGGTACATTGGCCTGATGACATTCAGCTCAGCTAGGCACTGAATATTAGGTAGGTGCTATATAAGTGAGGAGGGTGGTATAAATGGATGATGTTTTATGTGCTGGCAGTGGGCGCACACTGTGAGCGCACATTATGGAAGCCTCACCCGGTCCTGCTCCTGTCTGCTCTGGTGATCCCGCTTCTGGCGCTCCATCTCCAGGCTTAGTGCGGTCAGTGTGTGCTGCGTGTTGTTCAGTTTCTCGCTCAGAGAGGCCTTTTCCGATTCCTTCAGGGACAGAGCCTATGGGAGAGACGGGAACACAAATTACACCAACAAATCCTCCAATCAGGGAACATAGGGGGCTATAAGGAAGGAAGTGGGGTTTTCTCTTTATTTTCTTACAATAAAAGCTGAAGTTTTACCTTTCCAGGTTCCTCCTTTCCCCTAATGACGTATTTAAATAGAAACTATTTTCATTATATCAAAATGCCCGAATGTCAGTCTGGAGGAATGGGCATTCCTAGGCAGGCTGTATTAACTATGTATCCCTAGGTAATGCCCTACATGTGATGCTGAGCCTCCATAATTGAAAGAGCTGAAATCCAATGAATGAAAAGGGTGAGCCAGGGATGGTCAGGCTGGGGAGGAAAGGGCTAGATGATGCTGGATGTGGTGGTCCTGGCCCTGCTCACCTGCTGCTTCTCATTCTCGGCCTGTAAGAGGCTGTCATCACGCTCCTGCTGCAGAGTTGCCATCTCCTCACTCATCTCCTCGCGTTCCATCTCGTATTTGGCCAGTAACTCTTCCCGCTCCTGCGTCAAGCGGTGGAACAACTGCTCTTTATCCGATTCCAGCTCCAGACGCTGCGTGTCCTGCAATAAATCAGACGTCACACATGCTGCAGAGGAGTATCAGGGACAGGCTGGCCATATGTGTCCTGCACAGGGGACTGACAACCTGTGCAGTCCCAGCATGCACCACTCCACCCATCCTCCGATGGCATAGACACACTAGGATAAATAAATGCCGCGAGACTACAAGTCCCAGCATGCACCATTCTACCCATCCTAAGATTGTACAGACACACTAGGATCAATAAATGCCATGACACTACAAGTCTCAGCATGCATCACTCCACCCATCCTCACATGGCATAGACAGGGCTGGCCCTACCATGGGTCCCAGTGGGTCCATTGAACCCAGGCAGAACTTTGAGAGGGGCAGCAAATTGAACGACAGCTGTCTCTCCTTCTCTTCTATTTACCCAACAAATTGACGACCAAGATTTTTTTTTTCCAGCAGTTCTGTGTGTCATGATGACAACTGCCCCCTGGGCTGCTGCGCCGTCCCTATACTGCCCTAGCTTGTCTATATACTGCCCTAGCCTTCCCCCATACTACCCTAGCCTGTCTATATACTACCCTAGCCTGTCTATATACTACCCTAACCTGCCCCTATACTACCCTAGCCTGTCTATATACTACCCTAGCCTGTCCATATACTACCCTAGCCTGTCTATATACTACCCTAGCCTTCCCCATACTGCCCTAGCCTGTCTATATACTACCCTAGCCTGTCCATATACTACCCTAGCCTGTCCATATACTACCCTAGCCTGTCCATATATTACTCTGGCCTGTCCATATACTACCCTAGCCTGTCCATATACTACCCTAGCCTGTCCATATACTACCCTAGCCTTCCCTTATACTGCCCTAGCCTATCTATATACTACCCTAGCCTGTATATATACTACCCTAGCCTGTCCATACACTACAACAGCCTGTCCATATACTACCCTAGCCTATCTATACACTACCCTAGCCTGTCCATATACTACCCTAGCCTATCTATATACTACCCTAGCCTGCCCCTATACTACACTAGCCTGTCTATATACTGCCCTAGCCTGTCCATATACTACCCTAGCCTATCTATATACTACCCTAGCCTGCCCCTATACTACACTAGCCTGTCTATATACTACCCTAGCCTATCTATATACTACCCTAGCCTGCCCCTATACTACACTAGCCTATCTATACACTACCCTAGCCTGTCTATATACTGCCCTAGCTTGTCCATATACTACCTAGCCTGTCTATATACTACCCTAGCCTGTCTACATACTGCCCTAGCCTGTCTATATACTACACTAGCCTGCCTCTATACTACCCTATTTTAGTTTTAATAACCATGATATAAAATAATGGATGTGGGGGGCCTTTTGATGGGCGTGATTTTTTTTTTTTTAGGGGGTGGGGGGCAGCATTTCATTCTTGGACCCAGGCAGCACAATGTCTTAGGTCAGCCCTGGGCATAGGCACACATGGATCAATAAATGCCGTGAGATTACATGTCCCAGCATGCACCACTCCACCCATCCTCAGATCATATAGACACACTAGGATCAATAAATGCCCCAGCAATGCACACCTGATCCCAGCAGGTTTATACTGACTGTACCCATTACCCCCCCCCGAACTCCTGGTACATTGTACTTGGATAGAATGTAGGGGAGGGGGGGTTAAATCTCCTGACACTTCCTGTGTGGCCATCAAGACAACACTATCCCTCTGTATGGACTGATCTGGGAGACAGAGAAAATAAAAACCTTCTCCCTCAGCAGGCGTTCCACATCCTCCTCGTGAGCTTTCTGTTCGGTCTTCAGGGCAATGTGAGCTTCCTTCTCCACCTGGACCAGCTGCAGGCTGAGGGCCTCCTTGTCCCGCTCCAGCTTAGTCACCTCGGCCTCCATTTGTCGGCGTAAAGAGACAACCTCCGCTGCAGAGAGAGGACAGCGCTGATTACTGGCGGAGCATAGGAGCCTCTCCTCCTCCTCCTTGGTACACAATTATTATCTTATTCTTTTAGAAGGCAGAGGCATTATTGTCACACATAGGAAGGAGTATATACCTCTGAGTTCCATAACTTGGAGTACAGTACAGGACACAGGCTTGATATTCATGGACTCTGGGACATCCCCATGTAATGAATGAGAAGGGTGGACAACAAGGCCAACAGAAATGTGCCAACAGGCCCAACAATAACGAGTCAATGAAACGAACTCAGACCCTCAAGAAACTTGCGGCTGAAGGCTGCATCTGCAGAGGTTTGAACGTCCAGCTGGTAGAACTTGGAGAAGGTTTGAACTGAAGACCAGGAGGCCGCCTTACAAAGCTGGACAACAAAGGCTTGATGTCAGAATGTCCAAGAAACATCCATCCTTCTGGTGGAGCGTAAGCTCTTTAGATGAGTTGTCTTCTCCAACAGTACAGGTCAAGCAGGATGCCTTTTAAGAGTTCCTGTCCGTAGGACAAAGACAGTCCATCTCTCTGATAGAAATTATGGTTTTCAGATAAAAACTCTGACAGCTCTGAAAATGAATAAAAATCTCTCTGGGTTGCTTGGGAGCACCTCACAAAGAAGAATGGCCTAGGTGTACATTGAGGTGGAAGGTTGATAACCACCTTCAGTAGAAAGGTTGGTTTTAGGCACAAGACTTCTCTTTGAAGAGTCAAGAATTGTTCCCCTCCCCTTCTCCCTGCCAGAACACTTCGGTCAGCGTTCTGGGTCCTCGTCATTCTCCTCAATGTCTACGCTGTTTAGAAAAGGCACTTTAGTTTCCATCTCGGCTAGAGACGATGGAGGTGCAGCTTTTGAGCCCTGGACAGAGACGGCTGAATTAAAGCCATTGGTTGTCGTAGAAAGTCTGATATAGTTGCAGAAAAGTCTGCCCTGGTCAGGAACAAGTGCAACCAGTGGTGTAACTCCCATTCTTCTACCTGAGACTAAACTCTGAGCAGGACATTTACCGCCAAGTTTGAAAAGTTTAACGCTCTGTAAGTGAATAGTTTTCAAACACATTCCCAGTTGCCTGATAGTTTTAATGTAAAAAATGAATACTATACAGAATACAGATAATAAGTGTAGGGCTAAATATCGAGACATAACAGTGTGATCCCACCTTACCTGTCCATGTGGAAGGTCCCTATTTTGGGTGCAGGTTTCACCAGACACGGTGGGCATATCCCCGGAAGGGTTTTCAGGACCTGGGTTCCATAGGGATGGGCCATGGCCCTGAGCCTGCACCAGGGGCGTAACAATAGGGGTGGCAGGAGTTGCAATTGCAACCGGGCCCCGTGCTCCAGGGGGACCGTGTGTCTCCCCTGTACACCTGAATAGGAGGGATGGTAGGGGCGGCATTTAGAGGAACCAATCTCCTCCATTTTCCTCCTAATAGAGGAGATTGGTTCCTCTATAAGCTGCCCCCGTCGCCCCTCCTATCCAGTTTACTTGTCTTCTGTTGTTCCCAGGGTCCCTGTGTGCTTCCCTGGTCCTCCCACAGAGCTGCTGTCTTCCCCGCTCCTGTAGAAGATGAGTCATGGTGGAGAGATGGGAACGGGACAGTAAATTTGTCATTTACCCCCTCCTTCCTTTTCTGAATGAACAGAGTCAGTGATTGGCACCAATTGGTTCATTCATAACTGAAGCATGGTAAACTGTTTTTACTATACTTCTGTTTCTGAATGAATGGGAGTCTCAGTGCACAGCTATTCCTGTCCATTCATTCTGTGCAGCTGAGGTTACACAGATGGAGATTGAGGGCTGAGGTTTGTTTAGACCCCTGATATCTCATCAAACAACCCCCCCCCCCCCAACAAAGCTCTTTAAAATAAATTGTAAAAAATTGCAAAACATTATAAAAATAAAATTGTAAAAGAAATAAAATGAAATGGTAAAAAAATAATACAATTAAAATAAAAATTAAAAACTACTGACACCAGTGAGGGAACTATCAGGATTGCAAATGTTGCAATTGTGACCGGGCCCTGGCATTTCACCACCATGGGGAGGTCCGAAGATGGCAGAAAGGGGCCCCACTGCAGAACTTGTGAAAGGGTGCCGCTGCAGGACTGTAATAAAGAGACCCCGAGATGGGAGTAAAGGGCCCCTGGATCAGTGCGAAGGGTCCTGGTCAGGGGGGCCCTTCATAATTCCTTGCACCGGGGCCCTGAAGGTTCTAGTTACGCCTCTGGCCTGCACCAAATGCTGAGTTGAGTGGCCAAACCGAATCCGGTGCCCAAAACATGCAGGGTCCGGTTTCGGTTCCCAAGGTTTTACAGGGGTTACACCAATTTAAATGCACTGCTTCTATTGTTGTAGTAGAAACAGTGAGGACCTGATTGAAGAATCCGAAATAAGACAACAAACTAGTTAAGCATAAATTGATTTCTCTGTAAGGGAGAAGTCCAACACCAATCCAAAAATCTGAGATCCCACAAAGGAGGTGAGGTTACAGGACCATGCCGAGGGGGGGGGTCCGGCAGGGCTTTGCCAGTGTCCAATCACCTGAGGTAGCAGCCTATAACCCAAGGTCTATGAATATCCAGCCTGTGTCCTGTACTGTACCATGAAGGTAATGTTGAACCTTATCAAGGGGAGCAGAGAAGTACTGTGGGGAACAAGCAGGAAATTTCCACCTTATGGTTTACAGTAGAATGCCGCTAAATCTATCACATTCCCAACCCTGCATTATTTTCCTTGTATACAAAATCTTTGCTGTAGAGCTCCAGCTGCTTCTTGAAGTGCGGGGGAAGGGAGCGCGGAAAATTACGTTACAGGTTCTCCTGAACATGTGTAGCTGTATGAGGCATTGGCCATCACTGGGTGGCAGCATGTATTGCAGTCTGTTGTCAGATTCCAGAGACTATTACCATGCTATATATTACAAGTACTCTCTATTACACATTTGCAGCTGTACAATCTCACAGCCTGACCTCTCACATTACTCTGCAGGTGCTGCTAAACCCACATAGCTGCCAACACCATTCTCGGCAGCTTCAGTCCTGCAGCCTGCATTCTGTTCAGAATTGGGTCTGTACCTTGCAGAGCCTCTTTAGCCAGCCGCAGATTCTGATTCTCGGCCTCCAGCTGCTCTTTGCGGGAGGTGATGTTGGTCAGTTGTTGCTGAACATGGGTTAAGACTTGTCTTACGTCCGACGTCCTGACTTCGACGGCTCTTACCACAACCGTCGATACACCCAAATCGTCGTGGACGTCTCATTACACTCTCCAGTCCGACACTCTAACATGTCGACGTTTACACATTATCTCTCATGAACATTATATATCGTACCATTATCAGAGACCTTAGACTGTTGTCTGACGTTATGTACGACGGTGGGTCACTACCGGTTACGGAGTATGTCGATGTGTACAAGTCCTCTTGGACATTGCATTAAAAGGCG
>BLSH010219410.1:23275-35174 GCA_018402905.1 Glandirana rugosa | reverse complement strand
ACAACGTCGCACGACCGCGCAATTGTCATTCAAAATGCGACAGCGCTGAAAGCCAAAAATTGGTCTGGGCAGGAGGGGGGTTTAAGTGCCCAGTAAGGAAGTGGTTAACCAATTGCCGTCCGCTCGCCGCGGATTGGCGGCGGCAAAGTGGTTCGATATCACAAAACGCAGTCATCTGACGACGGCCGCAAGATCACAGATCGCGAGCGCGCCGCCAGAGGCACGCTCGCGCACTCACTGTGTTCTGGCAGAGCCAGGGAGCGGATAGGGCTCCCCCGCAGTGACAGAGCGGAGGTCCGTGTATGTATACATCCGTGTAATACATATGTATGTATGTATTTTTAATCGGCGAGTGTGCTGCCATTCCGGATTTTTCTTCTCACAATCTTTGTGGCAGTGACAGGGCGTGCACCTGACCGCATTCAGCAGGATACACATTTGGGAGCAGCTGAACCCATAAACTCACCTGGAGCTGCGGTTTCTTATCCTTCCATTAAACACGGATCTCTGTTCTGACAAGGGAAAGGAATGTGATCACAGGCTCCCTGTGTATTGGAGCCACGATCACTCCCCTCCCCCAGCCAGCCCCCACACAGTTAGAACAAACACACAGGGAACACAGTTAACCCTTAGAGCCCCCCCCAGGTTAACCCCTTCACTGCCAATGGCATTTACACAGTAATCAGTGCATTTTTATAGCACTGATCGCTGTATAAATGCCAATGGTCCCTAAAAAGTATCAAAATGGTCCGACACAATATCACAGTCCCAATAAAAATCTCAGGTCGCCGCCATTACTAGTAAAAAATGAAAAAAAAAATAAAAATAAAAACCCCATAAATTAATTCTCATCATTTGGAATTGCGATTTTTTTTATCACAAATATGTGGAAGAATATATATTGGCCAAAACTGATGAAAAAAAATGTTTTTTATATATTTTTTTTGGATATGTATTATAGCAAACACTAAAATATTTTGTTTTAAGAATATGGTTTTTTTTTTCAAAATTGTCGCTCTTTTTTTGTTTATAGCGGTGATCAGAAATGACGCAGAGGGGGTCAAATACCACCAAAAGAAAGCTCTATTTGTGGGAAAAAAAGGACGCAAATTTTGGGTACAAGGTCGCACGACCGCGCAATTGTCAGTTAAAGCAACGCAGCGCCGAATCGCAAGAAGTGCTCTGGTCCTAAAGTGGGAAATCCTTCCGGGGCTGAAGTAGTTAAACTTGGTTGGGGTGTAGGGTGAACCTTGGGATACTCCAAATGTCTTGCAAACCATAACAGAGGACACTCCCTAGTGGTAACTAAACTCTCCAGGATAGGCCTCTTATGATAAGAGGTGGTGGACATACATCTCGGGGGACTCCTGGTTAACTGGCAATTGAGCCGTCATGCATCGCTGTACCCAAATAGAGCTTTCTTTTGGTGGTATTTGAACACCTCTGCAGTTTTTTTATTTTTTATTATATATACAAAAAAATACAAAAGCGTGGAAAAAAAAAACATATTTTCTACTCTTCTGTTAAAATATATATATATATATATATATATATATATATATATATACACACACAGTATTTGAATAAAACATGGATATAAAACATATCCAATAAAAAAAATAAAATAAAATAAAAAGTCTTCATAAATTTAGGTCAAAATGTATTCAGCTATATGTCTAAGGCTCCGTTCACACCTCTGCGTTCCAAATAGCGGGCAATAGCAGAAAATCGCGGGACACCCGTGTGTTCCTGGTGCATTGCAATAGCACCCTAGACGCGGCGCGATTTTTCCCGCAATTTGTCTGGCAACAATACAGTACATGAGCTTCTTTTGGGCGAAGGGTGCCCTGCGATTCTATTGCACGATTTTACAGCGATTGTCGCCCCCATACACCTAGATGTGAACGAAGCCTTAGATAAAAAAAAATACCCCAAAGTGTATAATGATTGGTTTGTGTGAAAGTTATAGTATCTACAAACTATGGCGTGTATACTGGAATTTATGCAGCTATGACGCTATACTCAGAGGCATAGCTTAGAGCTTGTGGGGCTCTATGTAAAAGTTGACTTGGGGCCCCCCTGCTACTACCCGCGGCTTCCACCGCATGCAAAGACGTTCCAAGAGTTATTTCAGAGCTTTATTTCCATATTGAGACGGTAATTCTAAATATTTTGGAAAAGGGTGCTTACCCCATACACACCAATCAGAAAATATATTTCTAAAAAATTCCTTGTGCACATGTGTAATCAATTGGTAAAAATGTAAGGCAGCACGGGGCCCCCTGGAGGATGGGAGGGGTCTCAATTGTGACCCCTGAGACCCCTATTGCTACACCCTTTGCTATACTGTAATAGCGGTGATCAGCGATTTATACTGGGACTGTTCTAGTGTAATCTGGCGCCAACAGACACTATCTTGAAGACCCCTTTCACACCGGGGCCGCCCGAGCGTTTACGGTAAAACACCGCTAATTTGCGGTGCTTTACCGCTCATTATAGCGGCACTGTGGCACCGCTATTCGGGCGGCGGCGGTGCGCTTTAACCCCCCCACAAGGGGTTAAACAGGGGTTAAAAGTGCCGGTTTGCGGCACTTCCGAAGCGGTGTTCAGTGCTTCGGGAGCGCTTACCCATTGTTTTCAATGGGCAGGGGAGGCATAGGAGCGGTCAATACACTGCTGCAAAGATGCGGCTTGCAGGACTTTTTTTACTGTCCCGCTAGCACACCGCCTCAGTGTGAAAGTACTCAGGCTTTCACACTGGGGTGTATCGGGGGGAGTTTTTCAGGCGCTTTACAGGCGTTATTTTTAGCACAAAAGCGCCTAAAAAAAACATTTTGGTGTGAAAGGAGTCAAAAGGTCACTGATATTGCTAGTGACACTAATACAGTGATCAGTGATGACACTGTACTAATGACACTGGGACAGGGTTAACATCTAGGGGCAATCAAGCGGTGAACTGTGTGCCTAACAATGTTTAATGTGTGCTGATTTAACTAAAAGACCTGGCTGTGTTTTTCCCCTGCTTTGCAGGGAGAAGAAACGGCCAGATCACTGCTCTGTGCAGAGTCCTGTGTGTTTGTAAACACAGGAGTCTGTGCTGTGATTGGACGCAGCTGATCAGCAGGTGAGCAGGTCTCAGCCATAAATCATTGGCTGACACCTGCTCACAAAATCGCACTGTGTCCAACCACAGCACGCATGCACACCCCAAACCCAGAAGCAAGCCGGCAACCTTTATTTATGTTGCTGAGCTTGCAGCTGCCACTTGGCCACAGTAAATCTGTAAGTTAAACTTCTTCATCCATCTGTGCACATTGCTCTTATCATTGGGGCCATCTCTGTAAACATTCCTTAGCCTTCTTTGGATGTCAGACAGCCTGCACCACTGCTTCATCAAGAACTCAATGACAACATGTCGCTTCTGCTTGGAATCCATTATTTACCTGCAATGACAAAGGAGAGTTGCTATAGAGCAGTGGTTCTCAACTCCGGTCCTCAGGACCCACCAACAGGCCAGATTTTCAGTATTACCTTGGGGAGATGCAGACTAGAATACTGCAATCACTGAGCAGCAAATGATATCCCCTGTGATGTATTTCAGTTATCCTGCAAACCTGGCCTGTTAGTGGGCCCCGAGGACAGGAGTTGAGAACCACTGCTATAGAGGAAGATTTACTCTACCAACATGTAGACAACGCGTTTCGTAGGCTGATAACCCCACTTCTTCAGGCTTCTTTGTCTTTTTTTAAATTTTTTTTGGCTTATTCATTTCCTTTATATTATTTTAGCAACTCTAGGATCTCCCTCTTTTCCCCCTTGGCCAGGATGGGATCACACAGAGTAGCTCGTTTTTAATCTATACTGGGAGGCTATTTTCCAACATCAATCTACCATCTATCTACCCTTTTTGTAAGTGGTATTGTAAATATAACTACCATGCGACACCAACATTATACAGTTTCTTTTGTTCCGTAAATATTTCTTACCACATTTTTTTATTCTCAATATGAAGGTCCATCGGGTTGGCCCTGAGGAAGAGCAAAGTCTTGTAACGGGTAGTATATTTGTGATTTATGAAATGAATATATTGGTATATGTGATGCCACACATAGATTCTGTTGTTGCAAGTAACATACGATTGTTGTTAATGTATGGCCTGTGAACATTTTTCCACTGTATAAAATAATAAAGTTTTGTCCATTTTATACATTGGCTGTTTGATATATGGTGCCTGGAACCCTCTGTTCTTTCAGATGACTACTATTTGTCGTACAATAATTACATCATAGAAATGATTATTGCTGTGTATAAACCACCAGACATGGAGGGTCCCTATAATACAGATTAGAGGAAAACCCCACTTGGGACTTTTAAGGGAAGACCAACTCCATAACAGTAAACCAGTATTGTCAATTATTCAAAAATACAATTTTTATTAAAGGTTTAGACTGCCATCAGAGGGGATACTGATGAACAACGGGTAGCCTGTTTTGAATTTTTGGATGCTTTTAGACTGATAAGTTTTGGAAGCAACTGTTTTCTTTCACGACATTGCTAATCATATGACCACTTACCCTTGAGGAAGAACTGTTTTCGAAACGCGTCGGTTTGCCTCTATTCTCTTTAAAACACAGAGTGGTGGTTGAATCAATTTCACTGTTTTTGTATTTTAAATGTATGTTGTAACCATTATGCATCTCATGTATGTATATTTTTGTTGATGTGAAGCCAAATGTTTGGGCAGTCTAAACCTTTAATAAAAATTGTATTTTTTTTTACAATACTGGTTTACTCTTATGGAGTTGGTCTTCCCTTAAATGTCCCAAGTGGGGTTTTCCTCTAATCATAATTACATCATACAAGTGTAGCACACACCCAAGCTGGTCTTGTTGTTTTGTCCCAGGTTCTATTCCTTTCTGGGTCCCCAGGCAGCCAGGCACACAACAGCTTCCCAGTCTCTCAACACAATAACGAGGCAGCAAGTGTCTTTTTGAAGCTTAAAACTGGTTAAACTTGGTTGGGGTGTAGGGTGAGCCTTGGGATACTCCAAATTTCCTGCAAACCCTAACAGAGGACACTCCCTAGTGGTAACTAAGCTCTCCAGGATAGGCCTCTTATGATAAGAGGTGGTGGACATACAGCTCAGGGGACTCCTACTATGGAAGCAGCCATAAGCCACCAACTCTGGAGCAGTCTCTCCCAGGGTCAACAGTCATGAGGATCTCTCACTGTGTCTCTGTATACATGGATGCCTTCTTCCAGTAGCATGAGTAAGCACAATGTATTTGTGTGAAACGCGTCAACCTTTGAACCAGCTGATGTACTTGTGGTGTGTCAAGCATTTTTATGGAATTGCCAAATACATGGACTTTCGCCACGTTGGTGTGCAGCCATTCTCTTCACATTAACTTATTACGGCAGGAGTCCCCCCCACCTAACCGCACCTGGATCTATTGACCTGGAGCAGCGTTTTTCTCTGCTTTCCACTTCTTCCAGTACTAGCCAGGCCCTAAACAGTGTGCCTCAAGGCCAGATTCTCAGCAGGAGGAGAACCCACCATGTACGCAGGTGCAGACTACTTTCTCCACTGTTGGTGGTGCTCATCCACGGTGGCATTACACTTGGAGAGGAAGTCAAGAGGAATATGGTTCCTCTATGGTTTCCTGGGTCACTGTGGAAGCTATCCGATTGGATGCTGCTATCCAAGGTGATTTTAGCAGCCATCTTGGGTCAGGCAGAGCCTATTTAAGGATCTGGCTTCCAGGCCTGGCACGCTTTTTGTGAGTGGGTAGCAGTGGCTGGCGCTCAATATTTTGGGGGGGCAGCAAACTAATGACACCCCCACCACCCCTTCAGGAGACGGACAGTAAAGCGGTGATCCCCCCCCCATGGAAGACAGACAGGAAGGTGGCCATCCCCCCATCCCCCCCACTCCACTGCCGGAGACGGGAAGGGGCGATCAGAGGCCACCTTACCTTAGGAGGCAGATGATGAGGATCAGGGGTAGGGCTGCTGCTCCTCACTCTAGCTTGGAAAGCCTGAGAAGAGCCAGGGCCATTGCTTCTTCGAACAGGAAGTATGTCCTGAGACCCGATTGGCCGGGAGCCCTAAGACCTGATTGGCCGGGAGGAGAATCAGAAAGACAATAGCAAATATTAATTCGCTATTCTCACACAACTGGGTGGGCTCAGGGCGCGGTGCTCTGCGTCCCGAGCCAACCCTTTTTTTGAAGCCAACTAGAGCCTCAGGCTCTAGTCATGTTTTTAATAAAAAAACATTGAAGTCCATGCGTCCGGCATCCTGCATGTAGAATAGGGGCTGGGCACATGGATTAGGGGGGACACAGGTGGGTAGAGTAAGGACAGGTACCCCATCTGTTAGGGACAGAACTAGCGGAAGGGAAAGGTTCCTGATGAGGAGGGAAAGCGTAGGGATCTCAACTTCTCTGGACACCTTCCCACTTGTAAAACTTGTAAAACGGTGAGTGGAGGCACTGGGTGCCAGGTAAGCTGCGGTCTATATGACCTAGGAAACAAATCTAAGTAAGTATGTGCTGTTAAACCACCTTTCCCCCCTGCAGCATGAACCCGCCTGCGCCACAAGAAGCGAGGCTGGGGGACAGGTAGGAGTGCAAAGCCAAGATTGTCAATATCAGTGTCATTGTACAGTACTGAGCAACTGTTATCTATAAATCTTAGATCCAGGATGAGACCAGAGACCAGCCCACGTAAACTAAGGTGAGGGCAGGTAGGTATGTGGGTCTATATGACTTCATAAAAGGAGTGCACAACTGAGAGGCTGTAATCTGTTTCAGCCCTCAACAGCAGCAACGTCCCTCCAAGAGCAAGGATATGCAACACCATGACTCAAGCTCTGAGAGGTCGGCTGCGCACCCTAAAGCCCACCAAGAAAGGTGGCACAGAATAGAATACACACAGCAAGAGGAAGCCCCCAGAGATGATCTATGTCTGGGGTGTGGGCAGATAGCCCTTACAGGGAAGATGCTGCATAGAGCTTGTCTGCTGGAAGCAGCAACGGAAAAGGAAACAGAAAAAGCAGATATAGCCCAGCTAATCAGGCAGATGGTGAAGGAGCCTCTGCAAGACTTGTCAGCCACAACCAGTCAGCCTTGGGGGAGCAGTGGAGGCCCAACATCGGCCACAGACCCAGCACAAGGGATCCATCCCCAAGATTCAGTTTGGAGGAAGATGGAGGACAACTTAGTGTTGGGTTTCAACTTTTCCCTAATACAGCCTCTGGTGAAGGCGGTAAGGGAGGCACTTAAATGGGAAGAATTGGTAGTGCAGCCCGCCAAGATGAGAAAGTATTATTCCCTGCTGAAGAGGTCAACACTCTCATTTCCCCTTATAGAAGAGGTGAAATAAATCATCCAAGAGGAGTGGGAGAAGGTAGATAAGAGAGGGTCACTGTTTAACAGATTTAACAGGATGTACCCATTTAATACAGATGAGATGCAATCATTTGAGACACCCCCCCAGTGGATGCAGTGGTCCGGCATGTAACTCTACCCATGGATGATGCAGTGTCCTTCAAAGATGTGCTGAACAAGCGGATGGACGTCAACATGAAAAAGACCTACACATCCGCAGGCAGCGCGTGCAGACCAGTCCTAGCACTGACCTCTGTGGCCAAAGCCATTAGACCATGGGCCGAGAAAATAGAGGCAGACCTACATGCAGGCGCAGACATATCAGCAGCTCTGAGATTACTGAATGATATCAAACACTCAGGGGACTTCGTTGGAGAGGCAGCCATCGATTTGCTACGCTGCTCAGCAAGGGCCATGCAATCCTTTGTAAGGGCAAGAAGGGTGCTATGGCTCAAGCCATGAATGGCGGATACCTCATCAAAGGTGAACTGATGCCATATTCCATATGACAAAACCACTTGTTGGGGAATAAAATGGAGTCAGCAATCTCAAAGGTCACGGGGGGGGGGCAAATCAGGGATGCTCCCACAAGAAGCAAGACCAAGACAGAGGTGCTATCTGGAGAGGAAGCAGTATCCAAACAAAGGGAAAGAATTCAGGCCATATAGGCTACAGGAGAAGTGGAAGAGGGCCCCAGGCGACTGTGGCGTGCTTACCTAAAGCAAAGATGGCCCCTGCACAACAGCAGAAACCCTTTCTCCGTCCAGAGGGGGGCAGTAGGTGCCAGGTTATGCCATTATGCCAAAGTCTGGACGGAACAAATCAGAGACCCCTGGGTCACCAGTGTGATCCAGTCGGGGCATCGTTGGAGATTTCAGTCTCTTCCCCGAATTCCTCACTTCACTCTCACTCGGTTACCACACAACCAGGAGAAGATGCAGGTAATATTCAAATACATTCAAACACTACTACAGAAGGGTGCAATAGAACCAGTACCAGCACAGGTTCAGCAGCAAGGTTTCTATTCACCACTTTTCTTAATTCAGAAAAAAACTGGTGATTTAAAGCCCGTACTAGATCTGAGTTGCTTGAACAAAACAATCTCGGTCCAGAGCTTCAGGATGGAATCCTTGCAGTCCGTGGCGCAAGCTCTCACACGGGGCGACTGAATGCATATTTGCATGTTTCGGTACATCATCATTATCACAAGTATCTTTGGTTTGCAGTATTAGATCAACACCTGCAGTTTGTGTGCCTAACGTTTGGCCTGTCCACTTCACCCAGAACGTTTTCCAAGGTTTTGCTGTCAGTGACATCCATGATATCCATTGTACGTAAGCAAGGCTTAGAAGCATTTCACTATCTGGACGACATCCTGTTGGTGGCACAAGATCCACAGACTCTAGTACACCATTAACAAATTCTAATCCACACACTAGAAGAGTTTGGTTGGCTGATGAGCTGGCAGAAAAGCCAGTTAGAACCCACGCAGAGACTGCTGTTTCTAGGAGCGATTCTCAACACCAACAGGAACATGAGAGAGCTCCCGAGGGTAAAGATGGCAGCCCTCTGTCTTGGTCAAATTGGAGGATACATCAAAGATGACGACCTCTCAGCATTGCGTTGCCTCAGTCTCCTGAGGACGCTTTCGGCCACTATACCGATGGTCAAGTGGGTGCATTGGAGGATGAGAGGGTTCCAAAAGGGCTTCCTCAGCCAATGGAAGAAACAATCTATCCAACAAAGGATTCAAGTGACACCGGAAATGAGACAGTCCCTCGTGTGGTGGAGAAAACCGTCAAATCTCCTTAATTGTCATCAGCTAGTACCAGATCCACCCCAAGTAGTCACGTCAGATGCCTCAGCATCCGGGTGGGGAGCACATTGCAATGGTCTTCTAGCCCAGGGAAAATGGGTCCACAGACAGAACGAAGTCTCCAATGTGATCGAGCAAAGCGCAGCCTTGTATGCGCTGAAGGCATTCCAGGCACAGATTCAGGGGGCAGCCATGGTCCTCCAGATGGACAACAGAGCAGCAGTCACTTATGTGAGATGACAGGGCGGAACGCAAAGTCGGTCACTATAGGCTGAGATAGCACCTATAATGAGTTGGGCTCAACGGAGTCTAGCCCACCTCTCAGTAGTCTACATTCCAGCGCTGCAGAATTTTGTGGCAGACACCCTGAGTTGGAAATAATAGGATTCCAAGGAATGGTCTTTGAGCCAGTATGTTTTCTACTGGATATGCAAGCAGTGGGGGTACCCAAACTTGGATCTAATGGCAACCACAGACAATGCGAAGTGCAGACGCTTCCTGTCCAGAGTAAGATTCCAAGAAGCAGAAGCAATAGATGCACTCAATTCCAGATGGGAGTGCAGACTGGCATATGTCTTTCCCCAATTGCACTAATCTTCAGACTACTCAACAGGATAAGAACACACCCAGGGCTGGTGATAGCGATAGTACCAATATGGCCATGCAGACTGTGGTTCCCGTTACTACAGTCCTTAGCGGTAAAACCACCTATGCTGCTTCCAGGCATACCGGATCTCCTACAGCAAGGTCAAGCAGTACATGCAGACCCAGGAATACTGTAGTTAGCGGCCTGGAGGTTGAGGAGAAAAGACTGGAATAGGAAGTATATTCTGCAGCAGTGGTAAAGACATTATTGGGGGGCAAGAGCGCCCACCACTAACCAAACATACTCTGGGGTCTGAGAGAGGTGCAGATCCTTCGCAGAAGCCCAGGAGTTTGATCCTAGGAAACCGCAAGAGCTGCAAATACTAGACTTTCTGCAAACAGACCTGGAGAAAGACATGAGTATGAACATGTAGAGAGTTCAAATCTCAGCTCTGATGGTGCTAACAGGGGTCAAGTGGGCCTCATGACAGCTGACTCGCCAATTCTTGAAGGCATGCTCAAGGGATCGGCCAGCAGAGCATTCATATGTTCCACCATGGGACCTTCAGATAGTGCTGGACTTGCTGTCTCAAGCCACCTTTAGTGGCGAGCAGACCGTGTCATTATGGGATGTCTCCCTGAAGGCGGTGTTCCTCACGGCGATAACCTCCGGAAGTAGTGTGTCAGACATACAAGCCTTAGGCTACAAACCACCATACTGCTGTCACCTTGCAGACAGGGTAGTATTGTGGATTCTTCCACATCCCCAGCCTAAAGTCAATACACCCTTTCATCGGAATCAGAAAATTGTCCTTCCAACGTTTCAGGCAGAAGCAACAGCAGCACCTCACAATCTGGACATCGGATCTGTCTTAAAGACATACATAGAGCGGACTGCATCCTTTAGGAAAATGGAAAATCTCTTTGTAATTCCAGGGAGAAGCAGAAGAGGGCTGGCAGCGTCCACCAACACATTCGCATCGTAGCTGATCAGGATTCATATGAAGAGCCTATGTCGCAAAGGATCTGGAAGCCCCAGCAGAGCTAACGGGTCATTCCACCAGTGGGATGGTGGCATCGTGGGCAGAGATCAGAGGGGTCAACCTAGAGCTGATATGCAGGGCAGCAACATGGGCAACCTTCAATACGTTCCTGAGTCACAATAAGGTGGACCCCGCGGCCCTAACTACAGTACAGTTTGGCTGCTCGATATTAGAAGGGTCTACCTAATAAAAAAAAAAAAGAGAAAAGAATATGATAAACACTTCAGCATTACCCACCCTTGTCGTCTGGTAATTGCTACATCCCATACATATATGCTGTCCTGCTTGTGTCAAGAAAACAGAAAGTTTTATACTTACCTGACGGCAGGGGCATTGCTTGGTGGGGAAAAGACCAGAGACTCTAGCCCGAAGAAATGTGGCGAGAAATGGGTGTGGTCTAAACGGAATAGTGGGCATGGCTTTGGGGGTGTGGCTCACTTCTGAGATGACCGAGGGATGGAGGAAGGAAGAAAGACAGAGATAGGGAGGGAAGGAAAGAGAAGAGAAGGAAGGAAAGAAGTCGGGATGGAGGGACAGCAGGCCCAGATTCTTCACCACAATAACCATATGTGTATTACAGAAAGTTTAACAGTCAGCAGATAAAGATACTCTAATCACCTGGTGCTGGTGCTTCAACCATCCCGGCACCATGGTTGTTATGATGTCAGGATGATTGAAGCGCATTATTTCTATTCTTACATTGTAATATAAAGTTAAATAGTTCAACTCACCATAATGCAGAATCAGTGGGAGCCCCAAGTGTGTAAATTTTCACCATTGCCTGCTACCAGATGCCATCAGGTGTCCCCAGCGGAGTCCCTCCTTCCATCAGGTGCCACCAGCGGAGTCCCTCCTTCCATCACAGGTGCCCCCAGCAGAGTTCCTCCTTCCATCACAGGTACCCCCAGCGGAGTCCCTCCTTCCATCACAGGTGCCCCCAGCGGAGTCCCTCCTTTGGACACTACCTTCCTCCCTGAGGCGACCCCCATGGACGCTACCTTCCTCCTTGAGACGACCCCCGTGGACACTACATTCCTCCCTGAGGCGACCCCCGTGGACACTACC
>BLSH010219385.1:314680-330035 GCA_018402905.1 Glandirana rugosa | reverse complement strand
CAGTTTTAAAGCATTTTAGAAGCATTTTACAGCTTCAGGTATTTTTGTTTAGTCAATAGAAAGCACTAGGGGGAGGAGAGGGAGAGGAAATTAGGGGTGGAGAACTTCAAGCAAAAAATTGCTCAGATGGGAACAGGGCTTTACAAGAGATTATTGAAATATTGAATTTGCTATTTGCATACTATCCTTCTTTTTGTGTAAACAGATACACTTTATTGTGGAAATTTGACCTGAACAGTTGCATGCAGTGTGCTAATTTTAGGATGTAGCTACTACAACTGCTGCAATGCTGTCTATGTAGTCTGTATATTAAGATATACTGTATAAAAAAATACAAAAATCCAAACCAGACGATTAGGTGAGGGAGAGCTTGGTGAATGGTGATACCATAAATAAGGGCTGCTCAAATACTTGAACTATATGAGATACAAAACACATAACCACACTGGAGCGCCTGCAGTAAGTCAAGAGCTAGTAATCAAAAGTATATTTTTAATTGATCCAATAGTCTTTAGCAGTAATCCAATTAAGCATAAAATTCACTTGTGCAAATGAATGGCTTATATGAGGGTTGGCAAGAAGATGTCAAGCTGACTGAGAAGGTGGATGACTCTATAGTCCAGTCCCAGAAGTCAGCACAGTATCATGCAGGTGTCTCCAGCAGGGAATATGGCTATATGTTATTTCTGGCAGCCACCTAAGCCCAGGAGATGAGGTTGCTTGAGGACCAGAAGTTACGCAGCCGCCCAGAAATGGCATCAGGGACTTGACAAGGAAGCCAGTGGGAGGATCGACTGTGTGTGAACCAAGCTGTTCAAGGTAGAACACACAAGGGGAGAATGTAGTGGTGCCTTTTTGCTATAACATGTTTTGGGGTATGCCCGTTCCTCCTGTCATCTTATCATTATGCATTAAAATATACAGTGGTGCTCTAAAGTTTACATACCCATGCAGAATTTATGATTTCTTGGCCATTTTTCAGAGAACACAAAAACATTTCTTTCACTCAGGGTTAGTGTTCAGCTGAAGCCATTTATTATCAAACAACTGTGTTTACTCTTTTTAAATGATAATGACAACAGAAACAACCCAAATGACCCTGATCAAAAGTTTACATACCCTGTTGATTTTGGCTTTATAACATGTACACAAGTTGACACAAAGGGGTTTGAATGGCTATTAAAGGTAACCATCCTCACCTGTGATCTGTTTGCTTGTAATTAGAGTGTGTGTATAAAAGGTTAATGAGTTTCTGGACTCCTGACAGACCCTTGCACCTTTCATCCAGTGCTGCACTGGCGTTTCTGGATTCTGAGTCATGGGGAAAGCAAAAGAATTGTCAAAGGATCTGCAGGAAAAGGTAGTTGAACTGTATAAAACAGGAAAGGGATACAAAAAGATATCCAAGGAATTGAGAATGCCAATCAGAGGTGTTCTAACTCTAATCAAGAAGTGTAAAATGAGGAGTTTTGTTGAAACTAGACCACGGTCAGGTAGATCAACTAAAATTTCAGCCACAACTGCCAGGAAAATTGTTTGGAATGCAAAGAAAACCCCACAAATAACTTCAGGACTCTCTGAAAACATGTGGTGTGGCTGTTTCAAGATGCACAATAAGGAGGCACTTGAAGAAAGATGGGCTGCATGGTCGAATCGCCAGAAGAAAGCCATTACTATGCAAATGCCACAAAGTATCCCCCTTACAGTACGCCAAACAGCACAGAGACAAGGCTCAACCCTTCTGGCACAAAGTTATTTAGAGTGATGAGGCCAAAATTTAGCTTTTTGGCCACAACCATAGACCCTACATTTGGAGAAAAGTCAACAAGGCCTGTGAAACATGGAGGTGGATCGCTGATGTTTTGGGGATGTGTGAGCTACAAAGGCACAGGAAAATTGGTCATAATTGATGACAAGATGAATGCAGTATGTTATCAAAAAATACTGGAGGAACATTTGCATTCATCAGCCAGGAAGCTGCGCATGGGACGTATTTGGACATTCTAACATGACAATGATCCAAAACACAAGGCCAAGTCGACCTTTCATTGGCTACAGCGAATAAAGTGAAGGTTCTGGAGTGGCCATCTCAGTCTCCGGACCTCAATATCATTGAGCCACTCTGGGGAGATCTCAAACATGCAGTTCATGCAAAACAGCCCAAGAATTTCCCAGAACTAGAGACTTTTTGCCAAGAGGAATGGGCAGCTTTACCATCTGAGAAGATAAAGAGCCTCATCCACAAATACCACAAACGACTTCAAGCTGTTATTGATGTTAAAGGGGGCAATACACAATATTAAGAAGTGGGGTATGTAAACTTTGGATCAGGGTCATTTAGGTAGTTTCTGTTGTCATTATGATTTAAAAAGAGTAAACACAGTAGATTGACAATACATGGCTTCAGCCAAACACTAACCATGAGTGAAAGAAAAGTATTTGTGTTCTTATTCATATTCTCTGAAAAATGGCCAAGAAATCATAAATTCTGCCAGGGTATGTAAACTTATGAGCACAACTGTATGATCATCCTTTTTTCTGTGACATATATGCCATTAAATGGGGATTTTGGAATGAAAAGCTGCATGATGTGTGTGCTGCTCAAAATGTGGCCTACTCCAACATCTTCAATGCTGACTATAGACTATGAAGTCTGCACAATATTTACAGCTATTATCTCTGAAATAATACACTCTAGTTTTGATTTACAATAAAACCTGCCAGATCTCTGCCTCTGATATTGCAGCCTAGTACAAAATCTGGCATAGTGTGCATGGAGTCGATACTATTTACTGGAATTTCTCTCAGAAAACATAAACTCTAATTTTTATTTCATGATAAAACCTGCATTGTTTATCCTCTTCAAATGTGGCCTAGTAAATTTGCTTATATCATACAGCGGGTCTGTAAAATAGTTCTGGTTGCTGTCTCTGAAATAATACACTATTTTTTATTTTTTTTAAGTGACAGAAATTATATACTCTGTGTGGTTCCATTCAAGTGAATTGGGCTGTGCTGGAATCATAACGCAACCTTGCACAATCAACATGGTTGTGGCATGATAGTTAGCATTTAAAAGGTTCAAACAAATGTCTCTGAAAAATGATCTGAGTGTGGATCGCTTTTCAGAGAAGAAGCAGTCCTTGCTGCTAGTAAAAAATGAGCCCTTAAGTACCTAAATAAAGGGCAATTAGTCTTGAATATGACCTGATCTTATTTTCAAGAAAAATTCATAATTGCTGGAATTAATGATGAGTTCACTAAATACCCCACAAATCAAGCTCAAGCACATTCACTCATCAGCATTCTGGTACTGTAGAGCTTCTTGGTGAATGAAAAAATGTGTTTAATATTAAATGTACTGTACTTACTGCTGTAGTTCCCTATTTTAAACTTTGATTTCTTTTATTAGACTGGACTTTTGAAAAAAAAAAAGAGAAAAATGGAGCATTGCAGCATAATTGCCTAAAAATGACCACAGGAAAAAAATATTTGACATTTGCTATGAGATAATTTACTTTTACATAGCAAATGTCCCATATAGTTTTTATCTGGAGTTCAGTTTTCAAAGGTCAGTTCACTTAACGAATATTTCATCTAGGTGTAGCTGGTGGGCATGATCAACCATTTTTTGTCACACAGTATTCTTAAGAGTCTTGGAGTCTGGGGTGTTCCCATTCATATTAGATGGTTTTAGGTGGTTCCCTCTTATCCTGTTGCATTCCTGCTGCTATAAGATTAAAAGCTAACATACGAGAGTATTAAAAAATCCCTCATGGTCACAGCAGGTGACCCTGGATTCCCTAAGACATAAGAAACTATAGGGCATCCTGGATTGCCTAAAACATAAGACACCACTGTATTCAATGCTTGCTTTCAATTTGCTCCCCTGATAGTTTGCTCACTGTTGGGAGTAAGAAGCATAAACCTGTTTGTATACTTCAAGTCCATGTTATTTAGCACTTACACCAGGCTGAGTACTCTCTACATGCCCCCATGTCACATCACTTGATTCCTACATTAAGAACTGTTTGATGTTTCTCTTCAATCTTGGCGGAGAATGGGGTAGTGCAGGAGAGAGGAAATTTTGAGTATAATGAAAACAAGTTTCTTTGCCCTATGCAGGCACCTCACATGTTTTTTGGGGGGCATTTACTGACACTGATTCTGAAACTTAGCATTGCCACTTCCCTCTACTACGTATACCTTTGTTTGCCTGCAAATGACAAGAATGCTGATTATTGAAACAGAATTATTGCATACTAATACATTTACTTCCTGGCCTATACTTGTAGTTGCACATTAGATGACAATCATTCCATTTCCAATATCGTATTCACATTCACAGCCCCTACAGGACAGTAAATCATTGCTCTCACATCAGGAATAGTCTATGTGTAATAAGCTATTCAAGCAATGTGCCAATGTTAATGACCAGTTGAATTTATTCTCACTATTTGTGCATTATCAGCTGATTGTAGCAAAATCTGGAACTGGAAAAATTGGCAAATGATATGCCAATGCTTAGTGTGAAAAATGTGCACACAATCATAGAATGCAAAATCCATGTACAGGCGGTCCCCTAGTTACAAACATTCTACTTACAAAAGGAGGGAGACAACAGGAAATCTCCCCCTAGGAAGGGAAATTCACTCCTGTAAGAGTTATTATGGGAAAAAGGTGTCTCCACTGATGCTTTATCACCAAGGTTTCTTTCCTCAACAACCCAAAATGTTCAAAATCCAGTTATCATTGGAGCAGGAAGTGAGGTGAAATCTTCTGAACAGAAACATAGCCAGCAAAACAAACATTACAGGGGTGTTACCCCTTCCCTATGCTATCCAAAAAGCTTAAACATTGTTTGCTTGGCTGAAGCTACACTTAAAAAATGTGCCTGTTCCGACTAACAAGTTCAACTCAAGAACAAACCTACAGTCCCTATCTTGTTTGTAACCCGGGAACCGCCTGTACATTATTTACATGATCCATACATTCAAACTCTTCTTGAAAACGAGCTCTATGCATTGACATATGATTACCAAGTTTCAAACACTGGAGCCTGTAGGCACACAACTTTTGTTGCCCAAAGCAACACCCCTCTATCAGGTTCACAAATGTTTTAAACACTATTTTATTATTTTCCTTGTTCTAATCTAGTTTAGGATGCTGTGAGAATGTGTAACACAGCTTAATAAAGGTTTACAAAAGATTGAAAAATATGATTATAGTTCTACTGGTGAAAGCAAATAAAATGCTATCTCATGAATCCAGCCTGCATTGTGTTATCAGAGCAATATGATCCTTCTCTGCTACTCCTTTCCACCAATATTTATCCATTTTTTTTGCATTTTCTTCCCTCTTTTCTCTCTCTCCACTTGGTAAAATGGTGTTAAACTCAAAACCAAAATGTGATATTTTGCAACTTACCAATCATGAGCTGTGATGGCTGCATGAGCTATCCTTTTTTCGTGTTTTTTTCCCTCTGTTTTCAATTTGTTGTGTCCAGTAACACACGTTGTTTATTATGCCTCATACACACGGGACGACGATCGTACGTAGGATCTCTCAAATCATATGTTGGATAATGTAACTTGCATACTGACTGCACTACACGATCGTACGACCACAGAAAGAACGTTCAGGTGCATGTAATAAGCATCCGGACGTTCCTGACTTCTGAGCATGCGTGTTTTGCACAATACAACTTGTTGTACCAACTGCTCTGTACACACGATACAACGGTCGTACGACCGCTTGTTGGTACAACCAAGTTTTCTTGTCTGCTCATACAACTCCCCTTGTACGACCGTCGTATGTCGGCTGTTCTAATCGCGCATACGAACGATCGATTTCGCATACAACGGTCATTCATACGACCTGTTGTATACGATCGTCATCCCATGTGTACGAGGCTTTAGAGGAAAAAAGTCAGTTTTAAAATAGAAGCAAAAAGAGTTTATCATGGAAGCCCTGAAGCTAGCTATGGGGGAAACTAGTTTTGGCATCAAAAATAACTTTTATTGACAGAAAAAGGAAGTAGCTATGGGAGTTAAAGCAGAAGTCCACCCTAACACTTAACTTCTCCCCTGCAATCATTAATGTGAGCTAAGTTCAGCCTTATGCTTCAAATTGAAAAAAATCACAGTTTTTCTACCTTTATTTTACAGGATTCAGTGCTGTCACGTGACTTCAATTCTACTTCCCTTTGAGTCTAAAAGCAGCCAGTGGGTGTGGTTTCTGAAAGCTAGTGACATCACTTCTAGGGAGGGACACTGCTCCTGTGTAGCCAGTGGGCATAAACAGGATGGGAGGAGCTGATCATGGGTTCCCACCCAGTATTCTCTCATCAGTAAGTATGCATTGTACATCCTAATTCAAGAGAAAATGAAGAAATAAAACAGAGCTATCCACACAGGACCCAGGGGGGCCCATCCACACAGAAACCGGGGTACCCATCCACACAGGACCTGGGGGGCCCATTCACACAGGACCTGGGGGGGCCCATCCACACACGACCCGGGGGGTCCATCCACACAGGACCCAGGGGGGCCCATCCATACAGAACCCAGGAGGGCCCATCCACACAGGACCTGGGGGGCCCATCCACACAAGACCAGGGGGCCCATCCACACAGGACCTGGGGGGCCCATTCACACAGGACCGGGGGGGTCCATCCACACAGGATCCGGGGGGGCCCATCCACACAGAACCCAGGGGGGCCCATCCACACAGGACCTGGGGGGCCCATCCACACAGGACCAGGGGGCCCATCCACACAGGACCGGGGGGCCCATCCACACAGGTCCCGGGGGGGCCATCCATACAGAACCTGGGGGGCCCATCCACACAGGACCCAGGGGGGCCATCCACACAGGACCCAGGGGGGCCATCCACACAGGACCCGAGGGGGCTGGGAAGTACAGTGCACATATACAGTATAGCTGTACACAGGAGAAGGGAGCTGGATGCAGGGGGAACTGTCAGTGTAGCTGGAAGTGTTCTGGGGTCTAAGCTCACAGTCTACAATGATGACTATGCATTAAAGGAATAGTCTAGGCAACCACTAGTGCGGCTAGTCATGCAACTTTGGACACACAAAGTCACATGACAAGTCACAGCCCATTGATTTCAATGGCACTTATTCCCATCTATGTGATTTTAACCACTTCAGCCCCGGAAGGACTTACCCCCTTCCTGAACACAGCACTTTTTTGCGATTTGGCACTGCGCCGCTTTTACTGACAATTGCGCGGTCGTGCAACGCTGTACCCAAACAAAATTGCATTGCTTTTTTCCCCCACGAATAGAGCTTTCTTTTGGTGGTATTTGATCACCTCTGCGGTTTTAATTTTTTGCGCTATAAACAAAAAAAGAGTGACAATTTCGAAAACAAACAATATTTTTTTTACTTTTTACTATAATACATATCCAAAAAATATATATATATATAAAAAATAAATGTATTCATCAGTTTAGGCCAAAATGTATTCTTCTACATATTTTTGGTAAATAAAATCGCAATAAGCGTTTGATTGGTTTGCGCAAAAGTTATCGCGTCTACAAACTATGAGAATTGATTTATGGCGTTTTTATTATTTATTTATAGTTTTTACTGGTAATGGCGGTGATCTGCAATTTTTATCAGGACTGCAATATTGCGGTAGACAGATCGGACACCTTTGACACTTTTTTGGGACCATTGACATTTATACAGTGATCAGAGCTAAAAATAGCCACTGATTACTGTATAAATGTCATTGGCAGGGAAGGGGTTAATCAAGAGGTTAAGTGTGTTCCCTCAGTGTGTTCTAACTGTGTGGGGGCTGGGCTGGCAGGGGCATGAAAGATCTAACTGATCCCGATTACAGGGATCAGTAGATCACTGTCATGTCCCCTGTCAGAACGGGGAACCGCCATATTTACATCGGCGGTTCCACGTTCTTCCTCTGTATTAGGCGATTGCGGGTTGCCGGTGGACATCGAGTCCGCCCGACCCACGAGCACACTTACACAGTGTGCGGTGGGCACGAGAGCGCGTCGCCCACAAACTGCAGCTGCGTGAATCGCCATCTATAAGCAGCAGAGCCACACTGCAGCAGTAAAAGTATGCGACTTTGAAAGGTACTTGCACTACTTTGATGCGACCTTGATCCAGAGAGTGTAATGTTGCATTGGGGTCGCAATTGTGGAAAAGAAGACTAAGGCTCAGTTTCCACTAGTGTGACTTGTCATGCGACTTTAGACACACAAAGTCACATGACATGTCACAACCCATTGATTTCAATGGCACCCATTCCAATCTATGCAACTTTGAAAATCAGTGCCTTTGAAAAGGTTCCTGCAATGCTTTCACGCGACTTTTGATGTAACTTTGATCCAGAGAGTGTAAAGTTGAATTAAAGCTGTACTGAAAGTCACTAAATCACGCAGCTTCGGGGTCTCAAAAGTGAAAACGTGACTTGTCATGCAACTTTATGTGTCCAAAGTCGCAGGACAAGTCACAGCCCATTGATTTTAATGGCACCTGTTCCCATCTATGCGACTTTGAAAATGTACCTGTACTACTTTGATGCGACTTTTAATGCGACTTTGATCCAGAGAGTGTAACGTTGGATCAAAGCTCCACTCAAAGTTGCATCAAAGTCGCACTCCAAAGTTGCACTCTAGCCTTAGGCTACATTTCCACTAGTGCGACTCTAAAGTTGTGTGATTTAGAGTGTGACTTTGAGTGCAGCTTTGATCTAACTTTACACTTTCAGGATCAAAGTCGCATCAAAAGTCACATCAAAGTAGTGCAGGCGCCTTTTCAAAGTCTCTGATTTGCAAAGCTGCATAGATGGGAACAGATGCCATTGAAATCAATGGGCTGTAACTCGTCATGCGACTTTATGTGTCCAAAGTCGCATGACAAGTGGCACTTGTGGAAATGGAGCCTTAAAAAGGAACTGCAGTCTGCTCACATAATTTGTAATAAAAACATCTTTGCCATTCTGAAGCTTCCCTCCAACCACTTTGCATATTATTTTATATATACTGTGATTGTGTACTTGCCAAACATGCTGCAGAAATCTCCATCCATTGAGTTTGGTTGCAATCATTTTAACTGTGGGCAGCTAAAGCTGCTGCCTGTTCACTTCCTGGATTTACACAGACACACAGAGGCACACCTCCAGCCCTGCAGCTCTGATTGGCCCTCCTATGACTCATCTCCCTTCCCTTCCTGGCAAACTCTCACGAGAGTGAGAAAGAGAGAGCTGTGCATGATGTCAAATGCCGAGGCATTTTTCCAGCCAAGAAACAGGAAGTGGGCTGTATAAGGTATTTACTGTCAGAAAAAATGTTTTACTATCCAAAGTTAAAACAACAAGGACAGAGGATTTAATAGATGGAAAGATGAAAAAATGACTGAAGTTCCGCTTCACATGTAATGAGCAAAAGAAATTGATCTTTATCCTTTCAAACTTTCAAAAATGTTCCTTTGTACTTTATTTCTTTCATATTTCTTCCCCGGCTCCCTCCGCCGTTCACAGCAGCTGGGCAGCTGGGCAAGTGCCCATCACAGTGCCATGCAGAAACAACCACATGGTTCTACACTGTAGAAAATCTGCAGCATATTGCATTGTAATCCATCTTACAGTTTCTAACAAATATAACATTATTCCAAACCCTGTCCTTCCTCTCTCTCCCGATCATGTTCTATGAAGAATAGAAGGGATGGGGGGGTGGGTGGGCAGGTCTAGGCATGCCTGTCTTAGAACCACGACAACCTTTTCAGGAAGTAAAAACAGCTTAGCAAATTCAGATAAAGGGAGATAGCGTTGTTGGTGAAGAACAGGAAGAAGCTGATTGTCTGGCTTAGATAAGACTTTCTAAGCTAAACAATCAACTAGCCAGAAAATTAATAATATCAAAGATAAAGATATTTAACATACTATTAATAGGAAAATTTCCATCTTTGACTGGAGTTACCCTTTAAGTATGCGTCCAGTGTTGCTAATATATTTATGAGCAAATAGGAGGAGGAGCAGGTCTATGGTAATTAACACTACAACTTGAAATTGTATATAAAGTACACAGATGATATTATTATTAATGTATGGAAAAGTAAAGTGGAAATTCTGCAAGAATTTCTAAAGGAAATGAACCAGAATGTATATGGCATCTCCTTCAAGGGAGGGTGAAACAAGGAGTCAGTTAACTTCCTTGATTTCGTTGTATATAAGAGAAAGGGGAAATTGTGTATCCCCACATAATTTAAAGATACAAACCAAAATGGGTACATCTCTACAGTGAGTTGCCATCACCTGAAATGGATTGAGGCAATCCCTAAAGGACAACTAATGCATGTTAGGAAGAACTGCGATGAAGAAGTTTACTTTGAGTCCCAGGCTGGTTTATTAAATTGAAAGATTCAAGAATAAGGGCTACAATAGTGGGACACTAAATAACATCAAACAGCAGGTGAAACTGATGGATAGGGAGAAAATGTTGAAGGACAAAAAAAAAAAAAGAATATGGAATAGTTTTGTATGGAGTTTAACATACAATATGGGACGTTGGAAAAAAAATCATAAGAAAACACTGGCCAATTTTATTTAAGGCATAGGTTAGCTAAAGACGCTCCCTAAATAACTTAAATTAATATAAAGAAAAGCATCTACCCTGAGAAATTGGTTTCTGCAAGCACAGTGTCTCCAACCATTTTAGGGTGTATCACAACAGAGACCCCAGTGGACTAATTTTTTGTGGTATGGACAAAATAGAAAGACACTGGAAGGGAAAGGATACGAGGAAAACAATGTTGCAGAATGAGACCCAATAGATCTATGACCAAGGGACATTGAGCCCTAGGGGACTGAATATACAGTAGATTTTGAACCAATGCGTATGGTGCTGCGTTCCCCAAAATTATTATTGAAAAGAAAAATGCAAGGCTTTATCGGACATTGGGGCATGTGTAGAATAGAACAAAGAGTATATGTCTGAGACCAAGTGACGTTGGGGCGAAGATTTAGTGCAGATTACCTCAAAAGGTGTCTCTACCAAACACCTGTCTATTTTCTGAGCACAGCGCTCCCTTTGACCCCTTTCACACCAAGGCATTTTCAGGCACTTTTGCGCTAAAAATAGCGACAAAAAAGCACCTGAAAAACTCCCCCCCAATACACCCCAGTGTGAAAGCCTGAGTGCTTTCACACTGGGGTGGCGCGCTTGTCCTGCAAGCCGCATCTTTGCAGCGGTGTGGGAGCGATGTATTCACCACTCCTATACCGCCCCTGCCCATTGAAAACAATGGGGCAGCTCTCCCGAAGCGATGAACACTGATTCGGGGCGCCGCAAACCGGCACTTTTAACCCCTGTTTAACCCCTTTTGGGGGGTTAAAAGTGCACCGCTGCCACCCAAATAGCGGCATCATAGCGCTGCTATAACGATCGGTAAAGCGTCGCAAATAAGCGGTGCTTTACCGCTAACGCTCGGGCGGCACTTTTAACCCGTTTAGCCCCTTGTGGGGGGAGGGGGTTAAAAGCACACCTCCGCCACCCAAATAGCGGCATCATAGCGCCAATATAACGATCTATAAAGCGTTGCAAATTAGCGGTGCTTTACTGCTAACGCTTGGGTGGCCCCGGTGTGTAAGGAGCCTTAAAGCAATGTATAACAAACTTATGACTAAACCAAACATAAATAATACTGTGTCATGCGTTTGGAAAACATATGCAACAAGTGATAAGTGAATCAGTATAATCTTTCAATATCTAAATAGAGAAAGTCTCATTCATCAAAAAACAGTGCTTCAAAGCAATAAATGTACAAAAAAAAGATGAAAACACTATGACTGTCTTTAAGAGTGATCCATCATGCCTTCTATAATCTTCATATGTTTGTGAAACACCACACCATACCACAACAGATGTACTCTCATCTTTTGAGATGGACCTCACTACTCATATAAATAGAAGGTCAAACAGCGCCTATCAAGTACCTATAAGATATTCCACCAGTAAGCACTACATACTCTGGTGGTTATATATAATTTTATATCCTCTTTTTATTATGTCCAAGCCTCGTCAAAGATACCTCGCCATTGATGTCCACTAACTTTTTTGGTATACACCAATTGGATACTTTGATAATATTTGGCCCATAGATACAGGTAAAAATCACCTCTTTTGTTTTAAATGTCATTATATCAAAAGAAGGAATTTCCTCTCTGATTATTATTAATATTCTGCATATACATATTGCGTTTAGATACCCTGTTATCACACAACATGCTTGGCCATCTTCAATCCCCTGTGTCCGCCCCCCTGACAATACGGCCTCATTGGGGTGCCTAATTGGACCACAAGTAAGCATATCATGGTTGATATATGTTGATACAAATATCAAAATGGCAATGTACTATTATGGCAATATATTACTATATTTATGTGTTTGCATTTCCTATATTGGGATATATCTTTTATACTATGTACTTTCTATCTATAGTCTGCAAGAGAAAGGTCCAGAGGAAGCACATTTGTTGCGAAACGCATCGACCCTTCCATTCCACTGTTATGTACAAGTCTGGTATCATGTATCACTCTTCTGTCATATGTGGAATTGTTCTACTTGCAGTTCACTAAGGGTCCCCTTAGGGGAATTCTTGGTTTTGTTGTGTGCTTTTTAATGTATTATTTTGTATTTTAATGAATTCAATAAATGTTTAAATTTTAAATCCATCAGTCTCATATGTGCGCAAAATCCACTTTTTCACTATATATGGGTATCCCATATTTTTTGCATTTCTCTATATATTAGGATGGTGGCACAATCTAGAATGTAATATTTCTCTTCATTGTAAGTGCATTAGTCTCACTTTTTAACGCAAGGAGTTATATACAGTGAGCGTAAGCACCAACTGATTCATAGTTTTTGCTTTTTGAAAGTTTTCACCATTCATCTGTTTGGAATTGTTTGGCATAAAGCATGGAACACTTGGATTTAGGCTTTTTTTGCACTCATTTATTTATATTGCATATAGTTGCGTAGTAATGTCAGTGTGTGAATTTTGATCCAAGTATATGATTTTATGATTTTTTTGCACATATTGGTTTGCACATAATCATAATTTTTTTCACAGGTTTTATTTAATGTAGCACTGTAATGCTCTCTTGCATACTAAAGTTAGAGAAGAGCCAATGAGGCCAGAATGAGAGGTTGTTAATGACAGTAACAAAATAGGTTTGTTTGGCAGCATTGAGGAAGGAATTGTATTTTAGGAGGGCAGATTTAAGTAAGGCGAAGCGTTGCAGGGGTTTAGTTTTACACCGCAGTTGCTCAATGGCACATCTCAAAGTGCAAGTGTGTCCAGTAAGGATGAGAGTGAACTGTTGTATACAGAAGTGGCCAGCTTTGGGCAGGGCAGGGGTGAGATTTTGTAATTGAGATGGTCAGTAGCAGAATAGAGAAGAGAAAAGTTAAAGTGGCAAAGGTTTTCATAGGTAATCACTAGAGTTGAGTGAACCCGGACTGTAAAGTTCGGGTCCGTACTGAACTTTGGGGTGTCCGGGACCCAGAACCAAACCCGGACTTTTCAAAAAAAGTCCGGGTTCGGGTCCTGGGTTCTGGTAATTTTAATGAAAGTTCTGAAAATTGCTGTAAAAAAGTCCAGGAAGGTCCTAGAGGTCTGCAAAAGGAAGGAAAATGGGGGTAATGGTGGGACAAGTGCCCTACAAAGAAATGGGGACAGGGAAATAACTTTAAATAGTAAAAAAAAAAAAAACATAAAAAAAGCAAAAATGGAGGTGAATGTGGATCATCTTCAAACTGGGTCTGAAAAGTATTAATTAACGGTAGAGGCCATATAACTGTTCTAAAATCATCTTCAAACTGTGTCAAAAAAGTATAAATAAGCCGGGAGAACCCATATCACTGTTCTGCAATCATCTGGAAACTGTTTGTGTCACTTTAAATATAACCGGGACTAACTGAACATCTGTTCTGCAAACATCTGTAAAGTCTGTGTGTCACTTTAAATATAGCCGGGAATAACTGAACATCTGTTCTGCAAACATCTGTAAAGTCTGTGTGTCACTTTAAATATAGCCGGGAATAACTGAACTTCTGTTCTGCAAACATCTGTAAAGTCTGTGTGTCACTTTAAATATAGCTGGGAATAACTGAACATCTGTTCTGCAAACATCTGTAAAGTCTGTGTTACACTTCAAATATAGCCGGGAATAACTGAACATCTGTTCTGCAAACATCTGTAAAGTCTGTGTGTCACTTTAAATACAACCTGCAATAACTGAACATCTGTTCTGCAAACATCTGCAACGTCTGTGTGTCACTTTAAATATAGCCGGGAATAACTGAACATCTGTTCTGCAAACATCTGTAAAGTATGTGTGTCACTTTAAATATAGCCGGGAATAACTGAACATCTGTTCTGCAAACATCTGTAAAGTCTGTGTGTCACTTTAAATATAGCTGGGAATAACTGAACATCTGTTCGGGTTCTGCTGGTTCGTCCGAACTTCGGGACAAAGTCCGGGTGCGGGTCCGGACGGAACCCGAACGATCGCACGGACAACGAACCCCATTGAAATCAATGGGGACCCGAACTTTTATGCACAAAAATGGCTGTAACAAAGTCCTGGAAAGCCCTAGAGGGCTGCAAAAGGAAGTAAAATGGGGGTAAGGGTAGGGCAAGTGCCCTACAAAAAAATGGGGACAGGGAAATAACTGTAAATATTTAAAAAAAAATAAAAACATAAAAAAAGCAAAAATGGAGGTGAATGTGGATCATCTTCAAACTGTGTCTGAAAAGTATTAATTAACGGTAGAAGCCATATAACTGTTCTAAAATCATCTTCAAACTAGGGCAAGTGCCCTACAAATAAATGGGGATAAGTAAAAAAACGGGAAGGGGGGTGGATGTGGAGTAGGAGCCTAGAGGTTGACTAGGCCGTGACCGTGGCAGTGTAGGTGGAAGTGGCGGTGGTAGAGGAGTAGGAGGAAAGTTGAAGACCCAGAGGTTTAACCGGTGTACCGGACTCGAACGGGAAATACGGAACCTCCACGACCGGACGGGACGTCGGTCACATAACAGCCTTGCACACAAATCGTGCCGTCCCCCGCAATAGTGTCTGTTCGCCTCGACAAACAGGTGTAGGTTACACCTGTTCGATTGGAAATAATTTTACTTAGTCCGTACCTAGGGTGTTCTGAACAGACATGGAACACGTCTTATTTGTAAATCTGGCCTGAGTGTGTCGGTAAGTATATGAAGAAAAAAACTTATCCGGAGTTATCTTTTTTTTTTGGTACAACCGATGGAGGAGGATGAGGAGATGGTGGCGGTGAAGGTGG
>BLSH010219385.1:173050-183099 GCA_018402905.1 Glandirana rugosa | reverse complement strand
TGTGGCATGGACCTTCAAGGAATTGTACAAGGTGGAGACGTTAAAAAACCACCTACTGGTTTGTACACTAATGTCTCTTACCACATTAAATGGATCAAACAAACCCTACGCACAATGAGCTGCAAGAAAGGTGTGTGACATACTTGCATAGGCAGATGTTCCAAAACTAAAGAAGCAAGCGCATTGATGAATTAAACCTGGAACATGTGAATTTGATGTGATTTTGATTAATGTGAGTTGCTGGATGTCAGTGTGTACTATGGTCTTCACAAATATTCTGAGTATGAACTATATAAAGAAAAAATAAACTATTAGCTAATATTGTATATAAAGAACCTCTGAAGCTAAATAAATTCATTAAAATTATTCTTAAAAAAAAAAAAAAATGATCTTGAAGCAAGAAACAAACATGTTCACACAGAAAGCAGTGATGACAACCCCCGTAATTTCTTTAGTACAGTTTTTTTTAAGTGTCAGACTCAGAGTAAGTAAAGCAAAATAAAGAGGAAAATATAAATATACATTTTGGAGAGGCGTGGTCTGACGTCGGCGGAGGAAGACGCTCTCTAACAGAGCTCCGAGAACAGGAGACAAAATCCATCCCCACCTAAATACGCAAGAAAAGACTGCAGTGGCACGCCATACACTGGCCAGCGACCCCAGCCAGCCACAAAATCCTCCAGTGTAAGGATCCCGACCCCGAGAACGATCCGCTCCGGCGCCTAGAGATCCTCGCCGGGAACAGGCCGCCGCCATCTTTGCGGCCTACACGACCGAACGGTAGCAGCCACTCGCAATCACTTGCGGCTGACACAGCTCCAGCCTTCCCGGCCTCCACAAGCACCAAGCCACCGCAAGACGTCAGTCGGTAAGCAGGGGACGGGAACCGAGTTGCTCACAGAAAAAGGGGTATAACATCACCGGCACGCTACCGCGAACAGTAACGCGGATACACCAGGCCTGAGGCCTCCACAGCCCCTGCATGCCTGCCACCCCTGCCATTCCACCAGAGCAACGGACACAGTCTCTCGATTTGATCCTGACGAGACCCCCACTCCACATCAACTTCCCAATCCAGAGCCCCTAACGACTACACCCCATAAAAAAGCCTAATTCTTCTATAGCAGAGACTCCACCATGACAGGCTGAACAAAGAGCATTAGCCCGGGGGGGGGGTCGCTCACCAGAACTACATAGAGACATTGCCATTAATATTTCTTACCAGGAATATCACATTATGGGTACAGCATCCCGCCCATCCTCAGCCACAAGATCACGCTCCCCCCGCGACTCTACAGGGAACTTAAACCAAAGTATCCCAGCTATGTTCCAGTCCCAAAGAAGCAGCCCACCCTCTAGCCAAGGAGCTACGGGAACCACATCACACCCGACCCCACAGGTCCCACAAAACGCCGAGGTCACCCTCACTCCATGCCAACAACCAAGTCTGAATGACCTCAGGTCGGTGGCGGCTGACATAAAAGAAACACTAACAGCGGCCATCTCTGAGTTAAGAGTGGACATCCATACCATTGCCAGCCGGCTGACAGAGGTAGAGAAAAAGGCTACTCAACAATCATACGCCATCCAACAAACATCCCAGGTGGTAGAAACCCACACCCAACAACTTAGAGACTTACACCGCCACCTAGAGGATCTTGATAATAGAGGACGCCGTCACAACCTGAGGCTAAGAGGACTACCTGAATCTATTGACCCAGAACAACTGCAAACAGTAGTGTCAGCAATCTTCAATGAGCTGCTTGACAGACCACCTACCACTCCTATTGCAATGGAACGTATACACAGAGCACTGCGGCCCAAGGGTGGAGATGCTGACCCACCAAGAGACATTATCTGCCCCATCATTGACTTCAAACTCAAAGAAGACATTCCAAGAAAAGCACGCAACAAAACCCGTCTACTATTCCAAGGAAAATAAATTAATCTCTTCCAAGATCTCTCCAAAATCACCTTGCAACAACGCAGAGCCCTGCAACCCATCCTGACAGCACTCCAAGAAAGACAGATCCCATACCGCTGGAAATTTCCCTTTGCACTTTCAGCCTCACACCAAGGCAGACATGCACTTTTGCGAGTCCCGGAGGACCTGCCATCCTTTTTTGAAACTCTAGCTTTACACCCAATTGAAGTCCCAGACTGGTTTGCAGACTTCCAGACTCCCAAGAGACATCGCAAGCCATCACCGATGGAATCACAAGACCAAGGCTCCCCAAGACAACGTTCACCTTCTGAACAGAGACCCAACCGAAGGGGAAACGGTCCCCAGTATGCTCCCAGCCCTACGAAAGCCCCCCCATAACAGAAGAGCCCGAAGGGACTAAGGAAAAGTACCAAGCGCTGCCTTGTTGACCGACGAATGAATACCTACATATGCACCCTCAAGGGGACTTTCCAAAAGATGCTTCTTCTGATAAGTATACAAGTTTATAGAGGATAACTCTTGCTGTCTGATTTATGATACACTTTCCCATATGTACCTCAGCCTGCCCATCCTCCGGGAGGGGTGGGCTGAGATACAAAGACTAACATTTATAGCGATCATCTCGGTCTACTGATCACACACTGAATCAGTGTGCTAGTTGCTGACAGGTTTTCAAATATCTCATTGTTTGAATGTTAAATTTTGCTTACACTCACTTTATTTACTGCGGACGGGAGAGCATGAATCCCTATAAAAGGCGCCTATATCACACTCTGTAGCTCCCCCCTCCTATAATATACCCCTTGACAAAAACTAATGTCTCCAACTCTTCATTATGCAAGCCCAATTCTTAACTCTTGAATTAACTACCCCCCCATCCCTAAATTACCTATAACGAGCATTGTCTCTTCCAACACACCACAAAGTGATCTGGCGACCCCCCTGGGTACTCATGCTTGACTGAAAAGCCCATTGTTATTCTTATTACTACTGTTACCACTGTTACTATTGTTACTATTGTCACTGTTATTATCTTGCAAGACACACACGCGGCTCAAAAATCCCCACAGTAACACACACTAACTATATCCTGCACTGGCACCTCAATAAATCTTAAAACCAAATCCTGCACACTGTAACGCACAACAATCCTCCCCCACGCTCTCTCCAACCTCCCTTAGTGGAAACCTCAACATATATAACTGGACCTATACCCTTTCAATACGTGCAAACCACTACACCCGGTCGGACACCCCCCACGGGGACAAAATACGCCAGATCAGGGCCGATACATCCCCCCAATCCCCGACCCCACTTGTTACGACCCGAGGTTCAGGGTCAACTCGAAAATATACAATCAATACCTTGCATCATAGCTACCGCAAACACAAGACAAATAACAGAATACCAAAGCTCAAATTGCACTGAAGACGTTCAGCGCGATAGAACTGCTATCCAGCAGACACAACATGACATTGCTCAAAATTCTCTCACTTAACACCAAGGGACTCAACATTCTTGAAAAAAGATCACAAGTTCTCAATCTATCTCATAAACAAAAGGCGGACATAATTCTACTCCAAGAAACTCACTTCAAATCAGATACAATTCCTAAATTACATAACCACAGATTTCCAACAGCTTATCACGCTACCAACCCACAGGCCAAATCCAAAGGAGTCACCATACTCCTTTCCAAACGATGCCCCCTTATAATCAGTCAAACCAAACCAGACCCAGAAGGGAGTTTCCTCTTTATAAAAAGAACTATAGCCAACAAACGAGTAACAATTGCCAACATTTATGCCCCCAATGTAGCACAAGTACCCTTCTTTAGGAAAATAAAAGAAAAACAATAGACAATAGAACCCATGTTTATTTCTGACCATCATCCCATCACCATGACAATCATCATTTCTAGCACCCCCCAAGGAACCAAATTTTGGAGGTTAGACCCATCTCTACTGACCGACCCGACGACAACCCCCAGGATGCACAAATGCTTACAACACTTTTTCCAGGAAAATACCTCCCCGGAAATCTCTCCAATGTCACTATGGATGACACATAAATGTGTTATAAGGGGTGAACTAATTGCTATAGCTAATGAGCGTAAGAGAAACAGACAGGCACACGTAAATAGCCTCCTAACGAGGATCTCTTCTCTTGAAAAGATACACAAAAAATCCTTAGCAGAAGAAGACTTAAAAAAACTAACTGACACCAGAACTGAGTTAGCAGCAGTGATCAATAAAACATTTCAGAGAAACTACATCTTACGCCAAAAACTGTTTTACGAATTTGGGAACAAAACGGGTAAACTTTTGGCTCGTTCGACAGCCACCAAACGGACAAACCATGCAGTCCACTCGATCACCACCACAAATGGAAAGAAAGTCACCGCAACCCCAGACATAGCACAACAATTTGTCCACTATTACAAACACCTTTACAACCTACAGCCTTCAAATACTCAACCCACATCCCGAGCTAGGTTGGACGCGCTTCAATCATTTCTTCACAAGTACTGTCCTCCCCCCTTTTCAGGGGAAAAAGCTAAAAAGCTTGAAGAGCCACTCACAATATCTGAACTACATCTAGCTATAAAACAAACCAAACCCGGCAAATCCCCTGGCCCAGATGGGTTGACGGCAGGATACTATAAAACTTTCCTAAACCCATTAAGCAAACATTTCATCGCTGCCTTCAACTCACTCGACCAGGACACCCCGCCCCCACGAGAATTATTATCAGCACACATCTCAATAATACCCAAGCCCGACAAAGACCCCTCTTTGATCCCAAATTACCATCCGATATCGTTTTTAAACATAGACCTGAAATTGTTTGCAAAAATATTAGCCAACAGACTGCTACCCCTGCTCCCACAAAAAATTTCTTTAGACCAAGTAGGATTCATCCCAGGAAGGGAAACCAGGGACAACACCCTAAAAGCACTGAACGTACATCACTGGATATCTACAAACAACTTACAGGGTTGTTTCCTGGCACTAGAAGCAGAGAAGGTGTTCGATAGAGTGGCCTGGGATTACATGGCGGAAACTCTACGAACTTTGGGCATTGGACAGCGAATGATGCGCTTTATCATGGCCTTATACACTAATCCCTCTGCAAAGTAAGAGTCAACGGCCACCTATCGGACTCCTTCAATATCACAAACGGAACTAGACAGGGCTGCCCCCTATCCCCTCTCATCTTTATTCTAACTTTAGAACTCTTTCTCCAAAACATCAAAACTAATACCAACATAAAGGGCGTACAAATAGGGAACGAGGAGTACAAACTAGCGGCTTACGCCGACGACATACTATTATTCTTGACAGACCCTCACATCACCTTACCCAATCTCCTCAACGACTTGGCCAACTTCGAAAACATAGCTGGACTAAAAATCAACCTAGACAAATCACGGGCATTGAACATTTCCTTACCAGCCTCGACCCTACAACAATGTAAGCAGAACTATCCTTTCAAATGGAATGCCGACACCATCACTTACTTAGGTATCCAACTCCCAGAAAACTTGGCAGACCTTTTCACCAAAAACTACTTACCTATACTAAGATCTGTCCAAAAAGATCTAACATCCAGCAATTTTCTCTCTTGGTTTGGCCGAGCCGCAATAATCAAAATGAATGTCCTCCCCAGAATTTTATATATCATGCAAACAGCCCCCATCACGCTTCCCAAACCCTACTTGGCATCTCTCAGAAAAGCCTGTTCAGATTTTATCCCCTAGAATCAGTATGGACAAACTAACGCTCCCCAAAACAAAAGGGGGCATAGGATTTCCGGATTTCTCTAAATGTCATGCAGCATGAATTGTTGACTGGCATGTACATGCCAACTCTAAAGCATGGGTGACAATTGAACAAGCCTTCCTACATACCCCATTACACTGCCTAACTTGGTTACCTATTGCACATTCCCTTCAGGAAGTCAAACAACACCCACTGATACACCCTTCTCTTACAACATTTGAAAGGTGCTGTAAGCATTTCAACATCTCTTCCATTCCGGGCCCGATCACCCCCATCTCGTTCAACCCCGACTTTACCCCGGGACTCAATACCCATCTCCTTCTGGAGCTCAACCCAAACCACGACTTGCGAGCAGATTTCTTCTTTGAAAATAGCGCATTCATAACATATGAAAAGTTCATGACTGCAAACTCAAACAATCCTTCGTATTTCTGGACTTACCGGCAGTTACAGCACTATCTAACCAAACCAAGAGATAGAATAAAATTTTCTAGACCGCACACAACAATTGAAGAAATCTGCACGCAGTCTGAACCACAAAGACACCTGATTTCGACGCTATATGCCACCTTATTTACAAACTCAGACATCAAACGAAACACCTACATTAAATCGTGGGAGAAGGACCTAAACATAGAGATATCCCCCGCAGATTGGGAGAACATCTGCACACACATCCACAAAGGCTCGATCAATGTCTCAGCCCAAGAAAATGGGTTCAAAATACTCTCTAAATGGTACAAAACCCCTCAGCGGCTTCACAAAATGAACCCATTCATCACCCCAAAATGCTGGCGCTGCTCCAATGACATGGGATCATTTCTACATATATGGTGGTCATGCCCCAAGATCGTCCCCTTTTGGACAGAAGTACACCGTCTGACATCCCAGATCTCCTCATACAACCTCGATTTCTCCCCAGCACAACTACTCCTCCATCACACACCAATCCCCCAAAAGCACTACAGGAAATCCCTCACACTCTACCTACTCAATGCAGCCAAAATGACCCTCCCCGCCTCTTGGCAGTCTCCCAACCCCCCTACCATACAAGACTGGTTCAAAAGAATTAACAAAATACAAGAAATGGAGGATTTAATCCACCAAACAAACGACGCCCCACACAAATTCCAAACCGTTTGGGCCTGTTGGCAACATTTCAAAACATCAACAGAATACTCCACACTCATAACAACCCCATGAATACAGACACAATATTACCTACTTTTTACTGGCGAACACCTGAAAATGCATTTATGAGATGACCCCCACATCACCGCAACAAGCACACATAGGAAGGGGAAATACCTTACGCATTTAATACATGGCCAAACGCCACATTGTCTCCCCAAGAGAATAATAGATTCACGAACGATGTCTACTACCAATGAGAATATTAATAATAGTGCCCAAAGGGGTCTCTTGGACCACCCCAACGGGCCCCTCCCCGGTGCCCCCACCCGGCTTCCTGTCCCAGGTTGGGGTGGTCGGGCAGTCTGGAGGCGCTATGGGGGAGCCCGAGTGGGTTTGGGCACCTTAAACCACAAGAAAACGGATTATCCCCCTGGTATTCTCTTATCACAAGACACAAACGCTAGGATACTTCACCAACTAAAACAACAAGTTCAATCTATGATGACTCATAATATGAACAATTGTTATATAATATTTAATATTACGTTGAAAATTTCTACGCATTCTGAAGTCATGTTTGCCTTCTTTCTGTAAAGATGAAAAACTGAAATGTAAGGTACCTTTTCTTGACATGTATGTATCTTCTTAACATTGTCTCAATAAAATACTTTTGGAAAAAAAAAAAAAATAAATATAAATTTTGCACAATTGTAATAATGAAGGGACCCTACCCGCTGATGCTACGCATATATAACTGACCATGCTAGGGATAGAAACACATCCTTCTCAGCATGTTTACTTTTCTGGCTGTGCTGGGAGAACAGTCTGCCTGTCCTTCAGTGAGCAGACTTCTGCTGATATGCCTCCTGCACAATCATTCACTGGGAAGATCAGTGTTCTACTGCTTATCCTCCCCGCCTCTCAAAGCTCCTTATGCAGCTGAGAGCAGAGATTATTTCATTTCTATTTTAAACTGAATGGGTTATTTTACAAGGTGAGTGTTCACATATACTTTAAGGACAGTAATTTGTATACTTTAAGGAGTAATCTGGTGAGCAAAACTCAATGCATCCAAAATTGTGAAAAGATAGGGCCAAGAGACTGAGTCAAATGCTTTATGTAACTCTATAGATAGAAGAAACCCCTCTTGAGGAGAGCCACCATCCCAACAAGAGCAAATAAGAGAGATAATATCACCAGGTGTCTAATTTGATCAGGCTTTTGTCCATCTGGCATAAATCCCACTTGATCTTTATGAGTATAAGTAGTTATAGTTATAAAAGAAGATAGCCTAGTAGCCACATTTTTGGTCAATAGCTTAAGATCATTATTAATCAATGAGATCGGCCTGAAGTTTTCTACTTCTCCCAGATCCTTTTTTGGTTTAGGTACCACCGATATAAATGCCCTATTTAAATCTATATCCAGAGGCTTAGCCAACCAGAGTGTGTTAAAGAATTTCACCAAAAATTGTATAAGCACATCAGAAAATTTGTGATAATAGATAGCAGAGAAGCCATTGGGATCATGAGCAGAAGAATGTTTAACGTATTTAATTGCAATAGAGATTTCTTCAGCCAAAATAGGAGACTCCAAGAAGGTTCTATGGGCTAAGGATAACTTAGAAAGGGGCAATCTATCAAGAAAGGAGCAAATTGTCATTTGACTAGTAGTGGAAACATTACTGTATAATTACGACAAAAGGTATGAAATTGCCACACTACAGTTGCTACAAGTACACCTTGGAAAAGTACCTGATTTTAGAAAGTGAACACCTAATTAAATTTGGCAGCCAACACAGGTTCTATCTTATCCTTTTGCAGGTAAAATTTAGAGTTGGACCACTGGACAGTTTTTTCTCCTTTCGCATTTAGGGCAAGATTTGGAGAAATCCTAGCCGCGTCTATTATCAAAAGCACATCTTAATTGGGGCAAGTTTATGAGCTTTACAATGTGCTTGCAATTTGTGGTCTAACCTGTCTATATCTTTTTGCCTTTCTTTCTTGATTTGGAAAAAAAAATTTGAATCAATTTTCCCCAAAAAGTCACCTTGGGCCGCCTATAAAAGCACCGGAAAAATGGAAGTATGCAACATACTTGTATCAATCTCCTTACAACCGACAGGGTCATTATTGATAGATTCATTAAAATGTAATTGAGAATATTTCAGGTGGATTGAGGGCTGTGATAGTGTTACTCTATAGCAACTGACAAATGGTCCAACCAAGCTGCCTCCGAAATGTGAGTTTCAAGATCTATGGTGTCAGGGCAGTCAATATAAAGATATGATTGTGGAATAGGTAGATTGAGAATGAGAGTAATGAGTAAAGTCACAATCAGTAGGATTATTTTTTCTCCTGACATCAGGGAATGTTCAGGAGTTGGAGAAGTCTAGCTATGGTAGTGCTAGCTTTAGAAGGCAATTTGAGTTGAGTAGATTGCAGGGCCAGCGCCAGCATAAGGCATGTTAGGCAGCCACCTTACAGCGCCAGCATGGAGGGGGCGGTAAAATCTCAATGCTCAGCCACTTGCTGGGGATTCCCTAGTTGTCAACTGTCTCCCCTTTGTGCTAGGCATCCTGCTTCTACTGTGCCCTGCTCACCTGTGAGTACGGCCACACACATTGCCGTACATGACAGGTTGCATAGTGTGTAGCCTAGCACCTTCCTCTCCCAACACACTGCAAAGCCAGTGCCCCCCCCCCCACAGGCTTGCAGTGCAAGCACCAGGAGTACATCTAGGGAGTGGGGCGGTGCATGATTCCTGGCCTCTCCTTGGCTTCTGCATAGACACCAAGGAGTTTTCGTGCAAGGCATTCACATCTGGGCGTGCTTAAGTCCACTAGGTCCACGCTCAGTGTGCACCGATGCCTGACCATATACACCAGGAGCCACAGATGTGCTGGATGGCGAGGGTTGAATGGAGCCACAGGTGTGCTGGATGGGGAGGGGTGAATGGAGCCACAGGTGTGCTGGATGGAGTGGGCTGAATGGAGCCACAACTGTGCTGAATGGGGAGAGGTGAATGGAGACACAGATGTGCTGGATGGCGAGGGGTGAATGGAGCAACAGGTGTGCTGGATGGGGAGGGTGAATGGAGCCACAGGTGTGCTGGATGGAGGGGGTTGAATGGAGCCACAACTGTGCTGAATGGGGAGGGGTGAATGGAGCCACAGGTTCACCGAGGTA
>BLSH010219385.1:150160-172401 GCA_018402905.1 Glandirana rugosa | reverse complement strand
GGGGAGGGGTGGATGAAGCCATAGATGTGCTGGATGGGGGGGTGAATGGAGCCACAGGTGTGTTGGATGAAGAGGGGTGAATGGAGCCACAGGTGTGCTGGATGGGAGGGGGGTGAATGAAGCCATAGGCATGCTGGATGGGGGGGTGAATGGAGCCACAGGTGTGCTGGATGGAGTGGGGTGAATGGAGCCACAAGTGTGCTCGTGTGCTGAATGGAGGGGGGTGAATCGAGCCACAACTGTGCTGGATGGGGAGGGGTTAATGGAGCCACAGGTGTGCTGGATTGTATTTCGGGGCTCCCATTTCCTCCAGGTGCAGGGGGTAGTGATGGGGACACACGTTGTGCCCGTCATATGCCAACCTGTACCTGGGGGGTTGGGAGCGTCATTTATTTTTCAATGAGGAATCATCGATGGACCTGTGCCACATAATATCCTGGCACAGGTACATCAACGATATCCTCATGATTTGGGATGGCACATTGGAGGAATTACATATCTTTATGGAAAAGATTGGTCAAAATGACTTCAATTTGAAGTTTACAATGGAATGCAGTCAAGAAAAAGTTACATTTTTGGACATACAGATTATGGTTGATCAATTTGGAGGCCTTTCTTCTGGTCTCTATAGAAAGCCTTTATCTGCCAATACAATTCTACATGCGACCAGTGCTCATCCCAAAACCTTAACTCAAAGTATCCCTTATGGGCAGTATTTAAGACTAAGACGCAACTGCTCAAATGATGAAGACTTCATCAAACGAGCCAATGAACTACGTTTCAGACTCCTGAAACGAGGCTACACGAAAACTTGCCTTAAAAAAGCTTTTAACAAAGCTAAACAAAGAGATAGACATTCTCTGATTCATTCTAGGAAATCAAACAAAGAACGCCAACCAAGAAGACTGATTACCAGATATTCACAACAACACCCACAATTACGTGATATCTTGGCACTTCACTGTCATCTCCTTACAGATGATGCCATTGTGAGCAAATATACACAACAACTATAATATCTATAATAAATTATCAATAGTTATATGATGTATATGGATGCAACCGTAATTTTGATGTACTTTTCTAGCAACGTTAGGGACACCTGATGAAGCTACTAGCCAAAGGCGTAGCGATCCTCTGGTACTGACACTGACTTATCCGGCAGTCTGGCCTCCCAATAAGGTTTTTCTGAACAATCTTCCTCTGGATACCATCTGTGGGCCTTCTACATGGCAGTCTAGGACAAGCCTTTCCATGTTTCCAATTTGGAGTCTACTTAATGCTCATATTTTGTATCCCTCTTTTTCTAATCAAAACATTTTAATGTATTAAAAATAAACATGGTTTTTAAAGATATATAATATTGGTTGTTCTTTCCATTTGGGAATAGAGTGGCAACCTCAAAAGTCTGCTTTCCTTCTTTTTTCTCTTTTACTTTTCTAATCAAATATGATTGGATGTGGGTCACGCTTTGCAGTGTAGGTCTCAATTTATTCTATTTCCCTTCTATACAGTAATCGTTTTGCAACCCGCACTGAAGTCACGCTGTAAGGGGAGGCTTTAGAGTCAGACGAGAGTCAGGAGACTTTGAAGCTGCCCCTGTCTGAATCAGCACTCAATGAACAAAGCAAACACAAACAGAAAAAAGTAAACTATTAGTAAATACAATTGAAAAAAGAAATCACCAGGAAAATTACAATAAAATGGAGGAGAATACGGAGTTAAGAAGTGCTGATTCGAGTAAACAAAGGGGTTGATAAGGGTTTCAACAGGGGAACATTTAATTCAATTTTTTTTTTTAACTTGTCAAGGTTGCTTTAATTCTCTTAGTTTGCAGATTGAAATTCATCCTTTTGATCTGTAGATGAGAAACACAGAAAGTTACAAATGATACAATGTTGCAATGTAACTTTTTGTATTCCCATCTAAACAATATTGTTGATAAACATTGCCAGACTGCTTTTTTTTTTTGACAGCTCCTGCTGCGGGCCTTCTTCAATGCAGCTGTGATTACGTAATCACAGCTGAATTGTATTGTACTGGGACAGGGGAAATCCTGGCAGCAGAGCAGAAGGACTGGATGTAATAGACACGCCCTGTGTACACTGATGACATGTTTTTGAGCGTGTCTAGTACGCCCAGAGTCTGCAAATGGTTAAGAAAGGAGCATGTTGCTAAGGGTCCTTTCACACGTGCTTTCTGTTCATGTTTGCCTGTGCATTTTTCAGGTGGACCTGAATGGACGCTCCATGCAGCCCTATGGAGAGGTGGATGTCAGCAGAGACATGTCCGCTGACATACGCCGCTCTCTGTTTTGATCCTGTACTTGAAATACAGATGATGGAAACCCTATTTTTCCATCCATCTGTAGAAGCGGATCGGATGAAAATGGACAGGCGGTGGATTTGTCATCCGTCGGCTAAGTGGGGATCAGGGGATCGATCCCCGTTGAGCAAAAACTGACCCTATACACGGAAAGCACATGTGAAAGGGACCCAAGTCTGTATTCTTCACAGATTTAGGAAGCCCTTCCAATCAGTGCCAGATTTAGACCTTGGGGGGCCCAGGGCACTTCAAGTTTGGGGACCCTAAACATAGAAATTGAATTGTATGACAAATAAAAAAGTAACCTGAAATAAATGATAAGGCGCATTTTTTCTAAAAAAAAAAAATTGTCAGATTTTTTTCTCAGTTTTATTGACTGTAAGAATACACACTACACAGGTTAATTGGAACCGGTAAGTCATGCATCACAGTTATGCATCACACTACAATATTTACAAAACATCTTCTTCCTGCACTTAGCATCTGTAAAGGCTTTAACTAATTCATAAAACTGTATCATCTTGAGAATACTGCTCTCAACTGTAGGCACAGAACACAGCTCATTTACACTTGCTTCAAAATGTAGCATTTAGCCCACGTTCACATCGGGCCGATTGGGCATGCGATTTGACATGTCAAATCGCATGCCAAATCTGCGGCTATTGCCGGCAATAGCACCATCCGAATTGGTGCGATGCGGCGCTGCACTGATTCCCAAAAGTAGTTCCTGCACTACTTTTGATGACTTAGGGGGCGATTTTAATAGACATCTGTGCAGGAACCCGCACAGATTTCTCTGAAATTGCTCCAGAAGTCGGACTGACATGTGGATATGAAATTGTGAACCTAGGCTTAACACACTTTTTTTAAGCACTCTTAATGCCAATCAAAACACCTGCAGCATTTGAGGGGCTTTTATTCAGCGTTAGCTTAGCTTTGTTTTAGAAGTATTGCAGGTACCATATATCACAGGATGCACTGGGACACCAACAAGCAAATCAGAAAGACATCATCAGTAGTCACTTCAGGTTAATGTGCATATATTCTTGGAGTATCTGGTGCAGACGTCACATCTGGTATGCAGCTTGAAGCAGCAGGAAGGTGAGTGGGGTCCAGACCATAGTGGAGCAACTAGCATATGTCACATGTGGTGTGCAATGTGGGAACGCTATAGCAGAAGGTGAGTGGGGACCAGAGACATAGGACTAAGCAGTGAAGGATCAGCAGAGCTTGGGGACAAGAACAGCTGAAACTAGCAGATATCACATGTGGTGTGCAGCATGGGAGCAATATAGTGGGAGCTGAGCAGAGACTGGAGATAGAAAGGACTGAGTGGCAGAGAATCAGCAGAGCTGGGGGACCAGAGCTGGAGAAGCTAGCAGATGTCGGACATGGTGTGCAGCATGGGAGCAATATAGTGGGAGGTGAGTGGGGACTGGAGAGAGTGGAGGATCAGAAAACCGGAGGATCAGCAAAGCTTGGGGTTACTGAGTGGGGGATCAGCAGAGCTGGTGGTTAATACTGAGTGGGGATCAGTTGGGGGTTACTAATGAGCAGGGGATCAGCATAGCTTGGGGGTACTACTGAGTGGGACATCAGAAGAGCTGGGAGTACTACTGAGGTGCGGCTCTAATGAGCCCCTTTAAAACAAATAGAAAATCAGCACACACAGGGCATGTGACAAGCTTAATTAAAGCTTCAAAAAAGTCTCACAGAAGCATCAAAAAAGCCTGTTAAAGCAGTAGGCACTTTAATAGTTGATAAAGTCAAAGCAAGTGTAAATGAGCCCTTAGTCTTTTAAGGGTCCTCGTGGTTCTCAGATAATTCTTCATCAGTGCCAATTTGCTGAACAACCTTGTTCCTGAACAGCTAGTGATAATAATGCGCAAATATATTCTTAGGGCTCATTTACACTTATACTTACTACTCTTCAAAATGTGGCATTGGACATGCTTTTTTAAAAAACACTGAATGCTAATCAAAGCACCTGTCACTAAATAAAATGGTTACCTTTACAGTGCTGCACACACAGTTTGTTTGCTTTACTTCACTTTTCTTCAAAATTATACCCCATGTTGCTTTAGTGGTCCTTCAAATCATCTTCAAAGCCTCCATAGAAGTTTAAAACAGAGCTCGCTTGAAGCACCTGAAGCATTTTGAGAGGCCTCTATTCAGCTTTAGCCTCACTTTGTTTTGAAAAAAATTGCAGTTATGAGGTATCAACACACACACAGGGCATCTGCTAAGCTTCATTAAAGCTTCAAAAAAGCACCACCGAAGCATCATCGAAGCACCACCGAAGCATCATTGAAGCATCACAGAAGCATCATTGAAGCATCACAGAAGCATTGTAGAAGCATCAAAATCACATCAAAAAATCATGTTGAAGCAGTAGGCTCTAATGTGTGTTTAAGTCAAAGCAAGTGTAAAGGAGCTCTAAGAGCTACAATAACACCAGGAGAGGTATCAGTAAGCCCTGTAATGAAACTGCCTGTTAAGATGAAGTGAGACATGACTGGAGCTTGGCAAAGGCTGCAAACTGAACAATTTCCTCAATGAACACACTACTGAAGTCTCGAGGGAAAATATGTTTTCTTTTCTTATAAAGGCAGTTTGGCACCCCCTCTGGCAGGGGGGCCCTGGGCAATTGCCCCCTTTTGTCCCCTTATAAATCCAGCACTGCCCTCTATCCTAAACCTGTAATGTCTGGAGCAGTTCTCAAGGTCATTGATTTTGGATAATGCTAAATTAATTTTGTCCTGGAGGTCCAAGACTCCCTGTGTATTCTGATTAGTGTGCGCCGCAGTAAGCTCTGCTTCATTTTCAATTGCTTCAATGCAAGTGACCAGATTGCTGAGCTTAACTTCAATGTCAGCTGTGATTCTAGGTGCTGTTTTAAAGAGCACCTGTTCTATCATTTCAAAGATCTTGAGAAATAATGTTACCATATAATCAGGTTGCAGGGGACTGGCAGCAAAATCTGTAGCTTCAGGGCAATGGGCAGAGGTAGTGTGCTGAGAGCCAAGAATGTCCTCCAGTCTGCCCTCAATCAGTGACACTTTAGAAGCTGGGGATTTATTAGTATGGGAAAATTTACTCACTGACTCCATTGAAATGCCCTCGGTGTCCAGGTGCTCTGTAAGTCGCCCCTGTAATAGCAGCTCCATCTTGACTTTCCCCTCAGCCCCCCAAACAGCCCGGGAGAATGGTGGCGGCCAAGAGCAGGATCTACGCTCAGCTTCAGGTTTCCCCAATACTCCAGTAGCTATCTCCGTGGGCTCTGTGGGCATAGTGGCAGCGGGATGTCAGCTGGCTGGTACCAGAGCTTTCAGGCTATTTTTTAAATGCTCAAAGTGACACATTAAAATGCCTAAATACTTTACATAACCATGCCTGTGGTTGCCCTAATACTGCCAATGAAGGGGTGCATCTCTGCGGTATACAGAAAATGCTGCAGTAGCACTGACATTAAAGTAAAAAAGTGTTGTTATTTGCCAGCACATTTTTAAATATTTCATATTTTAATAACATTTCTCTGCCAGCTTCTTAAAAAAAAACATGGCTTCTTGAAAAAAACACAGTACACAGATCCCTACTAAGAACCACCAAAATGTATATCAGACATATGCTATGTATTTTGGGGGACCTTTGGAGGGACCATGTGTATTTAAAAAAAAGAAGTTGGGGTGTGTCCTAGCTATGCAGGAGAGAGGACCTCCCAGTCCTTTTATGGTGCTAAACGGGTTTTTGCAACAGCGCTCATAATCACAGTGGGATTCACAAGCAGGTAGAGGATCTTCTCTACCTTGCACATAACAGTTGCAGTGAGAGATATGGCTCCACTGTCTTTCTTACCAGGGCACAGGAAGGGCTCACCAATGACAGGCAATATATGGCATTATAGTTCACAAGAAGAGGCAAATCCTCCAGCAGCCAGAAGCCCTTGATTTCACTGGGGGACAAGGTATGCAACAGCAATCCCTGTAACACAACCTCTATGCCCACAGATGCCTTCTCAGACACAGAGACTGCAGCAAGGGACTAGGCTATCAGAACACATCTCCAGGGCCTTCCCACTGAAGCTAATCTCAAGGCCATGATTACTAGAGTAGAGCATTTACAAGCAATAAATAGATTTTCCTAAAGCAGACACTACCCAGCTGGGAGAAAAGACTGAGACTCTGGAGAACAGAGATCTTATGTTCCCTGACACAACTTGACGATAAAGCTAGAATGCAACATAGACAGATAGAGCTATTGATCTCACAGCTGAATGAGCTAGAGAATCGGGACAGACGCTGTAATATTCTAATTAGAAGTCTGCCAGAGCCCACTAAAGTTCCAGATCGTATCCCTAAATTTCAAGGTTTATTTACTCAGATATTAGAATGGGATCACTCCTTATACATTGAGATTGCCCAGGCACACCTGGCATTTCACCTGCCATCGCAAGATCCTGACAATACCATTTCATCTGTAAGGTGGATAAATACCTTCTCAAAGACACCATCTTGAATAAGATGCACACCAGGTTTTGGACTTTGATGGGGGCTCGTTTGTACATTTATCATGACTTATCCATATGACTTTTCCAGATGCACACTGGCCAAGAGATGCTCCTTGGCCTCTCCTGGACCATTTTCCCAAAGTGGCTACCCATACAGATGGGGCTTTTCTTCTTTTCTAAACTCATGGGGACGCAATGACTGTTTCGTGAATGCCACACTTTCTGGAAATCCTAGAGCTTATGGAAGTTGATCTACCAGAGGATACTAAACCTGGTCTCCTCGCAATTCACTTGCTCCTGTCATAATGGTGAACATGCTCTGCCAAGCTATGCAGAAGATTAGGAGCTCATCCCACACCTGAAGATTCCACCTCTGGCTGTCTGGCCATTTAACAGAATGGAGATTGGGAGAGAAATATTCTTGATGCCTATACTTTCTTATAGGACTACTGTTTTGATTTTTGTGTTTCTGCACACCACCACTGATAGAGTTTAACTCTAACACCGATAGTGTTATATCATTCTATAATTTATTGCCCTATATTGCATTATAATATGATGTTATCCTATTTTTTGGGAATGGGAGAGAGGGGAGAGTATTTGTTAATGTGTTCTTGATCATTCCCCCAAAAGGCCTCATTCCTGACCTTGGAGTCTTATCCTGTAAGGTTTCTCCCGGTAGGTTAAGGGAGGACTGATAGCTGTTTTTTTACCCTTAGACCTCCTGCAAAATTCAAGTTTTTGTACATTGTTCCTGTTGTTTGTATGTTCTGCTTTGTCTTGTTGAGAGGTTGACTGGTCTGGGATCTCCCTTATGGAGCAGGAAAAGTTTTTTTTTATAGCTTATAAAATAGTTGATATCAAAATAATCACTTATAATGTAAGAGGCATGTGCTCCCCACAAAAAAAGCTATTCAAGTAGCTTCAACCTCAGATTGTCATGCTCTAGGAAACGATTCACACCATCTTCCACCCCTAAGCTTCCTTTACATTTAATAAATTATATAAAAATTCCTGAGCATCTCCCTGTCTCCAAAGGGAGAGGTGTGGATATTGCCATACATAAAAATTGTCTGCGCTTGTAGGGGAGATCTATATTCTAAATGTGACTATAGTTATTATTCCAAGATTTACAAAGCTTATTGAAGAATTGATTTATTTATAGAACAGTTTTACTTAGCAACGTCTGTGAGCTCTACCGTTGAACAAATCACTGTGTCAGATAATGCGCCTGTGACCATCACACTTCAACCCCTCTCTAATGTCATCAAAGAATGGACCAGGCACCTGAATGGCAATAAAATAAATTATCTGAGGGCTCTTAATGCTGTTATGGACACCCTTAAATGCTATTTTGAACTAAATGTTGAGGAGGGGGGTTGAGAGCTTGGTGAGGGAATGACATAAAGCAGTCACATGGGGGATTCTTTTTTCCCATGGTTTTAGGTTTAAAAAGCAGAGGCTTAAGGAGGCACACCAACTACTGACCGAGATTAGGCTATTGGAAAATAGATGCTCTCAGACAATGGAAAGACAATTTAAAGCAGTAGAAAAGCAAATTTTAAAAGAAAATGAGATTTTTTTTTTAAAGTTTTTTTTTTAGTTGCAATAGTTTTTATTAAGATTTTCAAAATAAACAGGACAAAGGTGTTACAGTTTTCTTTACAGAACAGACCATAGAAATGTTACAGACTTAATCAACTTTTCCAGCTGTAGAATTATAGGAGGTAAATTAAGCATTCATCAGCTAATGGTGTGCTAAACACATTTATGGAAATCAGACATCTGAAATAACATACCCCAAGGCAAGGAGATAACAAATTATTAATATGACCACTCCAGTTCTATCGATTGTGGAGCTAACAAAACAAGCCAGCCATATTAAGCTGCATTCAAGGTAGGCCCTGTGGGAGCGAACAGGCCACCCCTGTGGGATCAAACTGTGGTCTGTCCCCCTAGACCCCTAGGGGCCACCTCTCAAATACCTCTCTTGCTGCTCCCCAATGTCAATTCAAGTGGAGATGAATATCTTAAAATACTATTCATATGCAAACAACATTGTTCTGAAATCTTGAACACCAAGACAAGTAATAATCGCCTCAGGCTATTAAACAAAGAAAAGAGAGCTAGAATAGGGTGAAAGAGAGAAGTAAAGGGAAAGGAAGAGAAAGAGTAGAGGTAGAAGAAGGCTTTTTCCTGAATGTTCATGGGTGCCCAGGCAGACCCCCCGCCAGCCAGAACCGCTTCATAAAAGAGTAACTAAATGGATACCCCCATATCAGCAGCCCATGGTTCCCAAATGTTCCTGAATAAATCCAATCTGTCTTGTACAGTGCAAGCTATTTTCTCTTGCGCCATCAACCAGGATATCTTTCGTTTTGCTTGTTGAAATGACACTGACAAAGTTTTCCAACTTTTCGTTATTGTTAATTTCGCTCCCACTAAGATAAACATAACTAGGATCTGACTGCATTTAGATGCCACTGGAACTCTCTGGTTAAGTAAGCCTATCATCGGATTCTGATGAATGGACATCCCAGTGAGTTTTCATATTAATCTAAAGATAGCATTCCAAAACTTCCTAATCCTGGGACATTCCCAGAGGATGTGCAAAATAGAGCCTATGTGGCCACAGTTCCTAAAGCAAAGAGAAGAAGCCGATGAATACATCGTAGCTAGTCTTGCGGGTACCAAATACCATCTAGTGAAGATTTTGACATTGGCCTCCATCAGAGATACATTATTCATACCTCTAAAGGCTTTTTAATTTTTTTTTGCCCCGTGTCCAGATCCCAGTCCAGCCCGAGATCCCTCTCCCAGCTGGTCATATATGGTGCCTTGTCTAAGGGTTCCGCCAAACCCCTATATACCAGAGAGATCCCTCCCCTAATATCCGTTATCTGGGAACACCAGAGTTCATAAGGTGTAATTTCAAAACCCTTTGACTTATCAGACTGTAGAGAATTAATAAAATGTGAAATTTGGTATAGCCTGAAATACTCTGAAGAAGGCGTCTCTAGTTCATTAATACAATGTTTACGGGACAGCGGACCGTTACGACTGACAAAATGTCCAATCCTAAATAAACCCTTATTGAGCCACCAGCCAAACGCCTTAATATCTTCACCAGGTGGGAACAGAGGATTATTGAAAAGGTGTGATAGTGGACACCAATGCGAGGAAATCTTATTTTGCTTGACTATACGGTCTTGGTTTGCTAGGGAGTCGGAAAGAGTCAGAGCCAACACGGGAGGATGCATTTTAGGGGAACACCATGCTAGGTAGTCCGGAGTGTATCTAGGGATAGCCTGCCTCTCTATGGACACACAGTCCGGTTTAATTCCCCTGGAATATATAACCAAGAATTGAGACACCTGTGCAGCTTGATAATACCACCAAATGTGAGGTAGACCTAAGCCTCCTTTCTTTTTGGGTCTATACAACACTGTTTTAGAGAAGTGGTGTCCTCTATTTCCCCAGATGAACTTATTGATTGCCACCTGCAATGGCATCAATTGTTGTTTCGTTACTAGGATGGGCAATGATCGAAAGACATACGGGGGAGGAGCGTCATATTCATAGCATTTACTCTTCCCACCCAGGACAGGCCTAATAACGCCCAATGTGAAAGATCATTATGTAACCTCCTAAAGAGCAGAGGAGTTGCTTTTGTAAATTGATTCAAAAGTAGGGGGTAGATTAATACCCAAATAAGGTATGTAAGTTTTGGACCACACAAAAGGGAAAAACTTCTCAAGTTGTGCCAGGACTGCAGGAGTTCACATTAAGCGCCATGGATTTGGATAGATTTACTTTAAGACCCAAGACCTTGCTAAACTCATTGAGTAAATGCAACAGATTTGGTGTGGTAGTTAATGGAGAGGATATAAATAAAAGAACATCATCCGCAAACAGGGTGCATTTATGTGTAGTTTGGCCACAAGTTACCCCTTTAATGTCTTCACTATCCCTCAATGCTATGGCTAAGGTTTCAATCCCAATAGCAAATAAAAGGGGGGATAGGGGACAACCCTGTCTGGTGCCTTTCTCTATCCTGAAAGTGTTGGAAGAACCTCACCCGCGCACTTATAAAGGGCTTTTAAGACCCCTATAAAATTTGACCTGGATTTTAAATCTTTAATAACCCGTAGTATCTCATCTTCTGTGAACTGAGTCTCCATTATCACTCTCTGGTCCGCCGACAGACGGGGATAGTAATATTCCCTAGAAAAGCACCCACTATTGGGGTGTTGTTCTCATACAATTTAGAAAATAAGTCCTGGAACGTGTCTAATATGACTGAAAGATACTGTGTTAAGGCACCAGACAGGGATTTAATTTTGGGGACAGAAATTAACTTGTATTTGGAGGACAATCTGGCAGCTAATCGTGTACCAATTTTAATATTAGTAAAATAGAGACGTCCACCCAACCAGTCCAGGAATTTCTCAGCTGAGAAGTTAGTGCCAAGTTGAGTGAAAGCTTGGCTTTATTGAGTCTGGTAAGTGTTTCACTTGTGGGAGTTCATTTGGGGGCCTTACTTGCCTTGTGAAACTCTTCCTCCAGCTTATTTATGTCAATTTGGCATTCTAGTTTGATTTTGGCCCCCAACTGAATTAGAGAGCCCCTAATTACTGCCTTGTGTCCTCCCCATAGAGTGTTTGGAGAGACTTCTCCCGTATTGTTAAGTAAAAAGTATTCCTTAATATCTTGCTCAATTAGGTTACAATGAACTGGGTTGTCTAATAAGGATTTGTTGAGCCGCCAGGGTCTGGGTCCATTTATAACATGGGAAGTATCCATAGATATCTCTACCATAGAGTGATCAGACCACGCAACATCTCAAATTTTAGCCTTGGTGACTCTGGGAATGTCACTCATGGGGACAAAAATGTGGTCTAGTCTTGCATAAATATTGTCTAGTCTTGCATAAATATTGTGGGGGGCCGAGAAATGTGTATAATCTTTGGCAGTAGGATTCATCTCTCGCCATATATCTACCAGTCCTGCTGAATACAAAAGCCTAACTATATTTAAACCTTGTTTAGGGGGTCTTTTGCTGCGAGGCATACCTGAGGTCGATTTGTCAAGCATAGAGTTAAAGGCCACAATCTCCTCCCAACACCACCTTACCTTTCAAATGGGGAGATATTGTTTTAATCATTTTCGCAAAGAAAGTAGCCTGACCTTTATTAGGCGTGTAAAATGAGACAAAGGAATATAATTGTCCGGCAATCTCTCCTTTGACCATGATATAACTTCCCTCACCATCCGTAATTATTTGGGTAACATTGCACTGAACTCGTTTAGAAAAAAGAATCGTCACACCTCTCTGCTTTGTTTCAGCATTTGCTAAGAAAAATACTGGGTATTTCTGATGAAGATATTTAGGGTTATAGCTCTTAGGAAAGTGTGCTTTCCTGTAGCTGATTTTTCTCGCCATCTCTACATTCTGAAATCAAATAAAACTGCACAGACCGAAGGGATCAATTTAAACAATATTTAACTGAAATTCAATATCCTAAATTTCACCCAGAGGTGATAGCTTCACTGGAGAAGCTACATAGTTACATAGTTACCTAATTTGTAAAGTTGAATAAAGACACCAGTCTATCCAATTCAACCTTTGTGGATGTGTGTATGTATTTATGTCTCTACGCCTTTCCATATCCCTGTATATCCCTGTGACACCACCATTCTAACAGTAAAGAACCCCCTATTAAGTTTAAGGTTAAACAGTTTCTCATCTAACTTCACTGAGTGACTGTGTGTCCTCTTGAGCAAACTGAGACTGAATAGTTTTCTTCCAATGCTAGATATTCATATATTGCGATCATGTCTCCTCTTAAGTGTCTCTTCTCCAGGGAAAATAATCATAATGTGTGTAGTGTTCCTCTTAACTGGGATACTCCAGTATCCTTGTTAGTTTTGTTAGTTTTCTGGACATTCTCCAGTTCCAGTACATTCCTCCTGAGGACTGGTTACTAGAACTTGACAGCATATTCAAGATGCAGCCAAACCGTCGTGGGTCCTGCTCAAAATGTGGCCTAGTGAAAGTGTATAAAGACTGTGTGCCTACCAGGGATGTGCAGTGAGGTCAGTGGCTGGTGAGGCCCCCTTCTATGACACTGCAGTGACGCGTGCCTCCACTGCAGCATTTTTATTGGACAGCTTGGACCCATGGTGCTTTACCATTGGATAAGGCTCCAAGCTGTCCATTGAGCTCAGTGTCTCTGACAGTGTCTCTGACAAGAACTGAGGAGAGGCAGCTCATCCTCTCAGTCTGCTGCAAATAGAGTGTGTCGAGGATAGATAACAGCCAAGGTGTCAAGAGTTTCTGGCTTCCTGGTGGCTAGTTAAGGGTTGAAAGTTATTTTGATAGGGATATATTGGTCGTAAGGGCACTTTTGGGTTCCTATACCCCAGATCTCCAACTCCTCAAGCTCACACAAAGGAATATGCTTTTAAGTGCTTGTTTTAAAAGACCCGATGCAACAATGTCACCTGAGCTCCAGTATCTAACAGTGCATGAGTGTAGATTCCTTTCACTTGTAACTAAACTATTGGGGAAGGCCCTACCAAGTTCCTTGGCATATTTTTCGCTTGTGACTCTATAGTCTGAACCCTAATCATGTTCTTTGGTGGCTGGGAAGTTTTTTTAACAGCTCAATCAGAGAGGTGTGCATTGATTCCCTGCATCTTTCTTTCCTTCCCTGGGAACCCATTTTTTTTGAACAGTCAAAGGAGAGACTTGTCTAGCAGGAGGATTTTGTTTCTGCTTTTTCTTTGACTCCTTCTTGGTATTTGACTGCAGTTTTCCCCTGGGACGCTCAATTAGCTCCTTCACGGAGGTCCCCTGAAGTTTCCTGCCAGCTTTTGTAAGAACACCTTCTGTAAGGCTTTTAAAACTCCTGTGACTGTGAGCAAATGTGGGCTGATCCCAGCTGTGGGACAGGAAGTGCCCAACTTCTCCGCATCTAAAGCACCTCTTAGCCTTCCTTTGATGAGGATTTGACCCTCCTGGTTGAAATCCTTGATCTTGTACTTTTGCTTGAGTTTCCATTACCCGCATCAATTCATGAAACATCTGGGTTTGTGACTGGGCAACTTGGGTCATTAATTCGACTGGGTCCGATTCGTTGATTGACTTTTACCTGCCAGGACTGGTGAGCCCTTCTTATTCTGGTTCTATTTCACTATCCTCATCTGAGAATCCCGCTTCAGCATGGGCAGTCCGCGTGGGCCACTTTCTCTCTCGTTCCTCCACTTGTACCCAATTCTATCATTCCTTGGTTCTTCTCCTCTAATAGAGCTTCTTCATCTGGCACTCCTCTCATCAATTCAGGGTAAATTGGGACTATCTGTCTACTCTTCAGTAATAGCTTTATAACAATGAGATGAGCCCCTTTACAAGACCCGATCCAGACGAGCCCCTTGCAAGACCTGATCCAGACGAGCTTGATCAGTGTCCTTTAGATCAATACCCTTCTTAACCATTTGCCGACTGCCGACCACAGTCTGATGGCGACAGAGTGGCTCGATATCGCAAACCGCCGTCATATGACGGCGGCTGCGATGTCCCTCACTGTGAGCGCACGCGTGCCACCGAAGGTGCACTCGTGCGCTCACTGTGTTCGGGGGGGGCAGGGAGCGGGTAGGGCGGACTTGACCACCGTCTCATCATCCATAAACGTGGCAACTTTTGCACAAACCAATCAATAAACGTTGATTGCGATTTTTTTTTACCAAAAATATGAGGAAGAATATAAATTGGCCAAAACCAATGGAAAAAAATGTTTTTTTATATATTTATTTTTGGATTTGTATTTTAGCAAAAAGTACGAAATTTGGTTTCTTTTGCAAAATTGTCGCTTTTCTTTGTTTATAGCAGCGATCAGAAATGAGGCAGAGGGGATCAAATACCACCAAAAGAAAGCTCTATTTGTGAGGGAAAAAAGGACGTAATTTTGTTATATATATACATATATATAAATTGTGGATTATACACTTCCGGTTCTGGCGCCGTATGGAGTAACAGCCCTCCATAACAGCTCTCGGTTCCCAGCCTCTAAATCAGCCTAAAAAACCAGCCCAGACTTCCACAGGCACCCGATAACCATCCGGACAGCCTCCTCATCATCCCCCTCAAGAATGGATTGCTCACAACAAATTGGGACCGGGGATGCGGCCTTGCCGACGATCAGGACAGATGCAACATCCATGGAGGTGAGCAGCACTCTCCCTCCCCCTCACACTCTAGAGAGGCAGACACCCATGATAGGATAGCCTAAGCAGTGGCAGCAATCCTGGCCCCTATAATCACGGCCACAGGAGAAAAGGCAGTCAATGCAGAAATGCTCCTAATCAAAAGAGAGCTGGGGGAGCATGCATTCAGCACCAATGAGGCTTAACATACAATATCTAATATAGAAGAAGAACTTTACCAGGCACAGGCAACTGAACAAGCTCAGAACAAGACCAATAAATATATCCTTCAGAAATTGGAAGACCTGGAGAACAGGTGGAGAAGGAGTAACCTGAATCTTTACAATCACCCACCTTAATGGAGTTCTGCACCAGGCGCATCCCAGAGCCCATCAAACCCCATCGGGCTATCAAGCAGATCGCTCATCACCATGCACCATTATCGCCAAGTACCTGAACTATGCCGACAAGGCCGACATATTACATAGATACTGGCGAAGCTTGATGGAATAAAGATTCAGATTTTCGCCGATTACTCTTTAATAGTTTCCAAAAAGAGGAAAGCCTTTCAACATATCTGCACAGCTTTACACCAGCACCAGCTCAAATTTACTCTGGCATTCCCTGCTGTCCTCAGGCTCAAATCTCCCAACAGTAACGAGCTTACCTCCCAAGACCCCAGGGAAGCAGAGAACTATCTATGCTCTAGCCGACTTGATTCTAACCCCAACCTACCCTCCAAAACCACCCCAATATTTAGATCTTTGGATCAATGCAGCCCACGGAAAGATTCGCCCAAACGCCTCAAATCCTCTGGATCCTCTCCTTCTTTGGAACCTCACTGACTCTATCCGCCTCCTGTTTTCGAACCTCACCCACAAACATGTAAGGGTAAACCCAAATGTGTCCTAACCGACTCCATTTCAAATGTTGCTTTTCTTCCCATCTCTTCAGTTTTCAACTATCAGGACTCAAATTGGTATGTCATACTAAGTAAGAAAGCTTTGTTATGCTGCTTTTCTCACTATGTTTTTCTCTTATGGGCCCCACACATGGCAGCTCTAATAATCCCACACCACTGTCACCTGCTAGTCCAGGAATTTAGCGCCCACCAAATGGGCGTTACTAGGCCCTGACCGTTGGGCCGGCGGTTGGGAGCTGCTATTGTCTGTGAACCCATGCGGAAAAAAGCAAAGTCCTGTGTATGCTTCCCTTTCAAGTTTAGTATTGTTGTTCTTTTATTGTTCACTCTCCCCTCTACCACCCCTCACACACCCCTCCCTATTCGCCTGCAACTGTTCCAGCACCTACATGGCACTACCAGGGCTATTATACTGTCTATCCTAAACACAACATACCCTCAACCTGCGGACTCCTTCTTTTTGTCATCAAATACAGCTCAAAACATCACGAATGTATACCTCACATGAGAATTATTACCTGGAATATCAAAGGCCTTAGGTCCCCCATCAAGAGACTCAAGGTGCTTAGACACCTCAAAAGATTGAAAACCGATATTGCTCTATTACAAGAAACCCATCTCATGCAATCTGACTTTCATCACTTAAAAAACTGGGTCAGGAAGGTTCTAGGCTCAGATGCAATCGACCGCAAAGCTGGAGTCATCCTCCTGTTACACAAGAACCTTCTCTGTGAGGTAGTGTCAGTAGACTTATACATCCAAGGTTGCCTTCTAACTGTGCATGTTTGTCTGGGTGATAAAGACTTTAAGATCTCAAACGTATACGCTCCCAACCATCCCAGGAAGCCCTTCTTTACTGACCTAACCACCAGTCTGTTTAAATTACCCCACATCCCCCATATGATAGGCAGTGATTTCAACTCAACCCTTCACACCTCAGATGACAGATCGAGCCCCAAAAAATCATATCATATCGCAACCAACCCAGAACAAACCCTCCTAGCATCCACCATTGAATCCCTACATCTGACCAATATATGCTCCTGTTTCCCCTATCGGACAGAGAAATTTCCTTTTACTCAAATCCCCACAAAATTTTCACAAGGATCGATTAACTCTTCTGCACAGAAAATCTCATACAATTGGTAGCGGACTCTGAGATTCACGAGATCACAATTTCAGACCATATCCCAGTGTCAATTTCCTTTCATGACTCTATGGCGCAACCCAACCTCCGCCTATGGCATTTCCCACAATATCTCCATAACAATACAGATTTCCAATGATACATGGAATTGGCATGGACAAAGTATGTCACAGCTAACTCCCCCCATGTGGACAACCCTAATCTATTTTGGGACGCAGGGAAGGCTTTCATTTGAGGGAAAATAATTTCCTACGCAACCTCCTTCAAGAAAAACTCCTCATCCAAATTCAAAATAGCAAGCTCACACCTAAAACCAGCCCAAATGGATCTATCTGTCCTTGACTCATCCCAAAACCGAGACAAATGGGAGAAAGCAAGACCGAGTTTAATACCTGGGCAGATACCTTAGAACTGACCCAGCGCTCACAAGCAGAGGCCATGCTATACAAATTGGGTAATAAATCGGGTAAGCTTCTGGAGAGACTCGCTAAAGGCCCATATACTACGAAAAACACCTCAGGAAGTTAGTCAAGTCATGAAAAAAATGTACTCATCCTGATATGACCCTTACCACATTGATCGGGACTTAGCCCAGAGTTTTCTCGATAAAATACATTTACCATCAATTACACCATCCCTACTAGAAAATCTTAATGCTCCCATATCCATTTCAGAGGTCTCCCTATCCATTTGACTTCTGGCCCGCAATAAAGCTCCAGGCCCTGATGGCTTTACAGGGGGAGTTCTACAGAACTTTACAGAAACTCGTAGAAACCCACCCTCGTTGATGTTTATAATGGTATCTGGAAAAATGGCCCCTACCTATCCTCTGGCAATCAAGCCATCATAAAGCTCCTTTCTAAGAAAGGTAAAGACCCCCCTGGAACCTGGCTTATACCGGCCCATCTCACTCTTAAATTTGGATGTTAAAATCCTTTCCAAAATTGTGGCTACTAGACTCACTTCCATCTTACCACATCTAATCCACTCAGCACAATCAGGGTTTGTAAAAGGCAGAATGGCCTCCCTAAACATACACAGAGTATTAATGATCCTAGACCATGCCAAGAAACAATCTGGGGGGATTTCGCCATAATCCCCTTGGACACGGATAAAGCTTTTGACAACATCAGCTTTGAATGGCTTTCAATGGTTCTAATAAGGATGGGCTTCTCTGGCCCCTTCAACCACTTAATACAATCCATGTACTCTTCTTCCATGGCAAGGCTGGTGGTGATGGGTCTCCTCTGCGAGGAATTTAGACTCTTTAAGGGCACAAGACAGGGATGCCCTCTGTCACCATTATTATTATTTAACTTGGCAATTGAAGCACTCTCCGGATTCTTGAACACAAAGGCACCACTTCACGGGATACATATAGGTGACCATGAGCTAAGATCAGCATTTTTCACAGACGATATCCTCATTTTTTCAGAAGACCCCTTAGAGGATATGGCCACCATCACCAAAACTTTCAATGAATTTAGACTCTGCTCTAAAAAACAAGACAAAGGAAGGCGTGCACACCTAGTGCATTCGATAATTTAATGGGAATAAAAAAGTTTAAAAATGGATACTCACAAGATCGGCATCACAGAGCCATATGAAGACAAGACATAAAATCAAGGCACAAGGCAGGATAAAAGCTGATGCGTTTCGGGGGCGCACCACCCTTCCTCAAAGCTACGCTACCCTAGGTATCTCTATTCCTGAATAGAGATACCCCAAATCTCTTTCTCAGTGCACTCACTTTCTGAGATCTCCAGAACAGTGCTTCGCTCCACTCGAGCTCCTTGTGCTCTTCCCCAGGTGACTGCGGCAGCTGAGGCTCCCTCTCTCTCAGATCATGGCTCTTGTCTAGGTTGACTAGGGCCAGCTGCAGAGAACATTCTGGACGAGCCCACAAATTTAGCACTGCCCCCTTGAGGGCTGCTTAAAGTAACTTGTTCATTTGCACCGCCCTGATCCTGTGAACCCTCCAGCCCACCTGATACTCTGGGTTCAGACATTTTTGCAGACACCTTTAAATGACACTCCAACACAAGTTAGATAAAATATTCTCTTTGGTTTTACTGTAGCAAAAATATGTGTACAAGGGGTTATTGATCAACGGAGTCCTGGATAACAGCCAAGACTCAGGTGAGGACAGCTTAGTTACAGTTCAGAATCACAGATGCAGAATATACATATGTGCAGTTAAACAACAGTTAAAGGATAAAGGGTAATTATAAAACAATCCACTAGTTACTGCAATACTATACCACACTAATGGGGGAGCCCCAGGCCAGCCTATTAAACCTTTATGTCTTAATGAGAGACCACATAGAATAGGAATAGGATAGGGGCCCTTTAACTAATGGTAACAGCAATGTCCAGAGTGCAAGGTCTGCAGTAATATTCACCAGCAGTTGGAGCTCTTTGAATTGTATCCAAGATAAGGCACAGTGGTGTTAAGATAAGGAGGACAGCTTAAACTGGCTAGTAGTATTCCTTACAGTACTTCAGGGTATAGATGTCTATGTACAGTGTTTCCATGGGCATGGTGTCTGTACACAGTGTCCAAGCAAGATAACAAGGCAGGGATTGTAATTGTCAGATGGCTGCCCTCTCACCATCTGAAGAGCCTGATAGGAACCTCCCAAACCGCGATTCTGGATGAGATATCCTTCTGTGAAACAAACATAGATGACCCACCAGCTCCTGACACGGGCGGTCGTCAGATCCATTTGATGAGGTGGTGCTGCGGTGATGTCTCACAAACAGCAAGCAGAGTTGGGCCCTCTGAGGCCGGGCTGGAGTCACTGGATTGCCGCGTGATAGGTCCACTATCAATAACATATTTATTGGCTTTAATAAGAGTGCAAACTTGCAGAACATTTTCCATGTTGCTCTAAACCCAAAGAGATTCCTATAAATGAATATACAGGGTGGGCCATTTATATGGATACGCCTTAATAAAATGAGTCCTGTTTGTGGCACATTAGTATATGTGAGGGGGGAAACTTTTCAAGATGGGTGGTGACCATAACGGCCATTTTAAAGTCGGCCAATTTGAATACAACTTTTGTTTTTTTCAATAGGAAGAACATATGCTGTGAAGATACGAGATGTGCAGCACCTGAAATTACGGATACTGGAAGCCTGTGCTAGCATTTCTCCTGCGGTGTCGCTATCAGTGTGTGAAGAGTGGGAGAAGAGGGTTGCATTGACAATCCAACACAATGGGCAGCACATTGAACACATTTTATAAGTGGTCAGAAACTTGTAAATAACTCATGAAAGAATAAAGTTACGTTAAAACCAAGCACACCATTGTTTTTCTTGTGAAATTCCCAATAAGTTTGATGTGTCACATGACCCTCTTCCTATTGAAAAAAACAAAAGTTGGATTCAAAATGGCCGACTTCAAAATGGCCGCCATGGTCACCACCCATCTTGAAAAGTTTCCCCCCTCACATATACTAATGTGCCACAAACAGGAAGTTAATATCACCAACCATTCCCATTTTATTAAGGTGTATCCTTTTAAATGGCCCACCCTGTATTTGTTCACAGTAATATTCTACTATGGCACTTGTTTTGTGTAGGAGTAAAATGATGACAAATGTAATGTACCTGGTCTATCGTTAGTGCTTGGTGCCCAATAAAAATACATTAACATATGTAGCACCCTGGTTTTGAACAAGGATGCTGTTCAATCTAGTTTGCTGGGTGGTAACTAGACTGGGCTTATTGTTAGGGGGTCTCCTGATTCGTTCTCTAACTCTGAGTTTGCTGCACTTCTCTTCTTTGCCGCTGGGTGGTACTGTCCCTCATGGCATTGGAATGACAAGGTGCATATGAACTTGGAATATGAGTGGATGGGTTGTTGCAGCCAATTGGCAGGGGTTTTCTTGGGCTCCATGGCCTGCTGAGAGAGCCTATTTATTTGGGAGGAGTCAGGTGATCAGGGTTCTGTGCCACCTGAGTGGTTGTCTGGGTGGACATATGTTGAATATTCCCGGCTGCTAGGCCAGAAGCCTGAGGTCTATCCGGGAGCCCCCTGGTTGCTAGGCAGTCTGAGGCATACCCAGGACAAGAAGGGACAGCATAGGGTTGGGGCTTTATTTTGGAAGCCTAAACAAGTTGCACGGGTTCTGCTAGCTGGTAGAACCCCTCTTTGACGGAGGTGAAGGGTACAGAGTCGAGGGACAACCATTCCTGTCGCCAGAGGCAAAGCGCGAACCAGGATCAGAGGTAAAGGGTAAACTGTCGCCTTCAAGAGACAATGCTCCTGTTATCAGAGACCAGAGTTCGGAGTCTAAGAGAGTACCAGAGCAGCCTTTTTCACTAACTGGGGACGGTGAAGAGGTTTGGGAAAGTCTCAGCAGAGTCAAGCTAGGAACCCAGCAGGATAGCAGGGGTGATGTTTGCAAAAGAGTTCAGCAGGTGGGCTGAAGAGCCGAATCAGGTCAGCCAGAAACAGCGGCTGGCTGTGTGAAGCTCAATGGACCCAGTAGCAGTGGGAGTCCAAGGAGTCTTTTAAGAGACTGAGAGCTTAAGTCGAAGAAGAAGCTGCAGTGGGAGACTGTGAGATTGAGACAAGGTCTACACAACAGGGATTCCAAGTTTGGTATGTGTACAGATCTGTGTTGAAAGTTACCAGTTCAGTTACCAAAGGAAATAACTCTTTTCATGCACAGTTCAGCTCTAAGGCCTTTGGAATTATACAACTAACATATTGTTCTATTTTTGTGAGTCTCAGAGTCTGTTAAGTGTTTTGCACTTGCTCGAAGGGTGTCATGGCCCTAACCCTCTCTCCCCAGTCCTTGAAGAGAAAATAAATCTCACCCCTCTCTCCCAATCCCGGTACTGTGGGAAGCTCGTTCACGTTTTGTGAATTGTCTGAGACTCTGAGTGTTTTTATCTTGTTATACAATCAACATATTAAGGTTTCCGGAATCTCGACTTGACACGTACTTTTCTCAATAAAGGAAACCATTGACTTGACCATTGAAAGTTGTGTCTAGACATGTGTATGGTTTGAACCTTAGGGACAACACATCTGGAACAGAGTTAGAGTGTCAGAGGGTGACGTCGAAGAAGAAGCTGAATTCGAGAGTCAGAGAATTTTCTGAGGAACCTGAGGGTGACGA
>BLSH010219385.1:119345-131542 GCA_018402905.1 Glandirana rugosa | reverse complement strand
AGACAGGCAGGAACCTCTCCCTTTAGAACTAGGAGATGATTATAGAACAATAATCTGTTCCTTACACCAACAGCAGGAACCTGACCCTATAGGAGTAGGCGATGATTTTAGAACAATTATCTGTCCCTTACAGGACCAGCAGGAACCTCTCCCTTTAGAACTAGAAGATGATTATAGAACAATAATCTGTCCCTTACAGCAACAGCAGGAACCTGACCCTATAGGAGTAGGCGATGATTTTAGAACAATTATCTGTCCCTTATAGGACCAGCAGGAACCTCTCCCTTTAGAACTAGGAGATGATTATAGAACAATAATCTGTCCCTTACAGCAACAGCAGGAACCTGACCCTATAAGAGTAGGCAATGATTTTATAACAATTATCTGTCCCTTACAGGACCAGCAGGAACCTCTCCCTTTAGAACTAGGAGATGATTATAGAACAATAATCTGTCCCTTACAGCAACAGCAGGAACCTGACCCTATAGAAGTAGGCGATGATTTTAGAACAATTATCAGTTCCTTACAGGACCAGCAGGAACCTCTCCCTTTAGAACTAGGAGATGATTATAGAACAATAATCTGTCTCTTACAGCAACAGCAGGAACCTGACCCTATAGGAGTAGGTGATGATTTTAGAACAATTATCTGTCCCTAACAGGACCAGCAGGAACCTCTCCCTTTAGAACTAGGAGATGATTATAGAACAATAATCTGTCCCTTACAGCAACAGCAGGAACCTGACCGTATAGGAGTAGGCGATGATTTTAGAACAATTATCTGTCCCTTACAGGACCAGCAGGAACCTCTCCCTTTAGAACTAGGAGATGATTATAGAACAATAATAATCTGTCCCTTACAGGAACAGCAGGAACCTGACCCTATAGGAGTAGGAGATGATTTTAGAACAATTATCTGTCCCTCTAAGCAGTAGACTCTACCTAGTCCAGTCAGATCGTTCTGTAATGCAGGATGAGCTCTGCAATAGACTCTACCTAGTTCAGTCAGATCGTTCTGTAATGCAGGATGAGATCTGTAATAGACTCTACCTAGTCCAGTCAGATTGTTCTGTAATGCAGGATGAGATCTGCAATAGACTCTACCTAGTCCATTCATATCGTTCAGTAATGCAGGATGAGATCTGCAATCTGTCCCTCTAAGCAGTAGACTCTACCTAGTCCAGTCAGATTGTTCTGTAATGCAGGATGAGATCTGCAATCTGTCCCTCAAAGCAGATCGTTCTATAATTCAGGATGAGATCTGCAATCTGTCCCTCAAAGCAGTAGTAGTAGTCTCTACCTAGTCCACAATCAGATTGATGAGATGTTATTATATATATCTGCAATCTGTCCCTCGCAGAGCCGGCAGCATCCTCTCCCTACACTAGTCAGAGTCTCAGAGAGCATGTGACTGCAGCACTAAGTGACTCCAGCTTATAAAGAGCCTGGGTCACATGATGCACTGGCCAATCACAGCAATGCCATTAGTAAGAATGGCTGTGATGGCTTCTAGGGAAAACCAGTATAACGCTTGTTGATTGGCTGCCCTGCAACTATTCAAAATGCGTGATAGAATACCAGAACCCAGAACCCGAACCCAAACTTTTTCTCAAACATTCAGATTCGGGACACGGACACCCAAAAGTTCGGTATGGACCCCAACTTTACAGTTCGGGTTCGCTCAACTCTAGCCGTAACACTTAATCAATGGAATGACATACAACTTGGCTGACTCATCAACATCATCATCAAACAATGCAGTCCAATGTAGGCCGTGCTCCCATCTTTCGGGTCGGAAACTCAGTACACGCTTTTCAAATGCCTGTTTGAATCAACTACCATGTGAGGTTTTTTTTATACTCTTAATAATCAATGTAACGTATTACGCTATGAGGAGCATCTATTTGTTTTATTAAGAGAGGTTCATTGCAGATCGAAGTTGTTCATGGGAGATCCTTTATTGGCATGGTGCTAGGATTTGTAATCATACGGAAGGAATACCAGAGGAGAGGAGCCATCTTGGAGGCTGCCTGGGATAACTATAAGCGTGTATGACCGACCCTCTGTAATAGAGGGTCAACAGCATCTGGTAAGAGGCTGTGAGTGGTGTTAAAGGTGGCGGTCTCCAGTCTGGATATATGTCTTCTGTCTAAATACCATCTCGCCTTAAAGCCGAAGGACTCTATATGTTATATTTCAACTTTACCATAATATGGATCCCCTAATATGGTTTAATACCATATCTTTCAGTAATAGACTTGATTATTATTGTACTCTCATCATAGAAGCGCTGCAATTTATACCCTTTATTGCTCATGTTTATGATCAACAAACGTGCTATTAGCTTCCTATTACCTGTCAGCAGTTCAAACGCGGATATATGCTTAGTTTGTTTTTTAGGTTAGTGATGTAGCTGAGAGCAGAGTTGTAGATGGCTTTGTAAGTTGTTGTTAGAATTTTCAATTTCATTTGTTGGCTGAGCGGAAGTCAGTGGAGGGATTGGCAGAGAAGGGTAGCAGACACAAAATGGTAGGAAAGGTGGATGAGTCTGGCAGCAGCATTCATGATGGACTGAAGGGGATAACCTATGTAAAGGAAATCCAATGAGGAGGGCATTGCAGTAGTTGATGCGAGAGATAACTAGGAATTAGAAGTTTTGTGGTGTCATTGGACCTCTTAAGAAGAGGCGTATTTTGAAGTTGTTTTGGAGGTTGAGGCAGAAAGCTTTGGACATTGATTGAATGTGGGCACTGGTGACTGGTGCTCAATTTTCTTGGGGGGGGGCAGAGGGAGACCAGAGTATTTGCAAGGAAACAGGCTCCAGGGGGCAAGTGGTTAGGGGGGCATTAGAAAAAAGTTTAGCAACTTCATCCATAGTAGCGGGGTTGAATGGGGGAAGTATTAGGTGTACCTGTGGCCATGGAGTGTTAAGTGGCTGTGGCCATCCACTGTATCCATGGAGTTTGTAAACTGACACACGTACATGTAACTACGCATTGATGTACTATACTCGTGCTTTCTGCTTCTCTTCCTGCAGCAGCTGCATCCCATAGAGGGAAGATCCAACTAACACTTAATGACTGCATGCCAAGTGAATGTCACTTAAACCTGCTCACGGTTGTAATGTATTGTTGGCAATATAGATAAAAAAGCAAGGAAAAAAACAGCGTGGGCCCCCAGATCCCAGGCCCCCTATGTGAATGAGTATCGGGTACATCGTACCCCTACCCATTCACCAGAAAAAGTGTCAAAAAAGTAAAAATGACAGGAGACAGTTTTGGCCAATTTCTTTATTAAAAAAAAAAAAGTGTACCCGCGATGTACATCGTCACGGACCGAAAAATGAAAAAAATAGCTCTTATATAGGCAAGGGTGGGGCAACCCAGTGATGTAAACGAGTGACCACTGCCCCCTCTGACGTCACATGATGCCTATATAAAAGCTGTCTAACCAAAGACAGCCCATTCGGTGAGTCGCCTCTGAAAGAGGCAGATGCACTTTTTTTTTTTTGAAGTCAGTCGGCACCGTGATTGACGATGGATGTACATTGCCGGACCCTTTTTTATTTTTTTAATTTTTAATAAAGGAATTGTCCAAAACTGTCTCCTGTGGTTTTTACTTTTTTGACACTTTTTTTAAGAATGGGTAGGGGTACAATGTATCCGATACCCATTCACGTAGGGGTGCCAGGATCTGGGGGCCCCCTTGTTAAAGGGGGCTTCCAGATTTCGATAAGCCCCCTGCCCGCAGCCCCCGTCAACCACCGGCCAGGGTTGTCGGGAAGAGGCACTTGACCCCATGAACATGGGAACAAGGTACTTTGGGGGGACCCCAAAGCACCCTCCCCATGTTGAGGGAATGTGGCCTGGTATGGTTCAGAAGGGGGGCCGCTTGCTTCCCCCCCCCCCATCCTGGACTTCCAGAGTGCATGCTTGGATAAGGGTTTGGTATGGATTTTGGGGGGACCCCCACGCCATTTTTTAAAGGTTCCCCTTAAAATCTATACCAGACCTGATGGGCCAATATATACACACTATATGGACTGCACTATTTAATCTGAGCTGCAATATATATATTATGTGGACTGCACTATACTGTATACTATGCACTGCAATATATATACTAGGAATGGGCGCACACAGCTCCTCCTCCATGGGAGGGCTCCCGCCATCTGCCCGCTGTTTGTTATGACAGTTTATTTATATGGCAGGGTGAGCCATCCAGCGATGTAAGTGAGCAACCCCGCTCCTTCTGACGTCATGTGACGTCAGGGGGCCAGGTCATGCATGTACGTCACCGAGTGGCCATTTAAATAAAGTATCACAATAAACCGAGCTCAGTCGGCGGGAGCCCTCCCATGGAGGAGGAGCTGTTGCATTTTTGTTTTTTTTCCGGTCCACCGCTCGCCGTGATTGACGATGGATTACAACGGGGGACACTTATTTTTATTTTTTATTTTTTAAGGACTTGTCCCTAATTGTCTCCTGTGGTTTTTCTTTTTTTTGACACTTTTGGTGAAGTAGTAGGGGTACGATGTACCCAATACTAATTCACATGGGGGGGGTCGGGATCTGGGGGCCCCCTTAAGGGGGCTTCCAGATTCTGATAGGCCCTCCACCTGCAGGCCCCCACAACCACAGCCCAGGATTGTGGGGAAGAGGCTCTTGTCCCCTTCAACATGGGGACAAGGTGCTTTTGGGTGGAGGGGCGCAGACCATACTCCCCATGTTGAGGGCATGTAGCCTGTTACAGTTAAGGAGGGGGGCACTCGCTCATCCCCCCTATCCTGGCAGGCCAGGTTGCATGCTTGGATAAGGGTTTGGTTTGGATTTTAGGGGGGACCCTACGTCATTTTTTTTTAAATTTTGACGCGGGGTTCCCCTTAAAATCCAAACCAGACCTGCAGGGTCTGGTTTGGATTGGGGGGGACCCTAAGCAAATTTTTTCAGTGCTTTTTCTGTATATTGCCGGGTGCCGGAAATACATTACAGCCGCGATAATAAATGACAATTTCCCCTTCACAAATGTCATTTTGCTCTGGCTATGTTCTAAACATCACAGAGTTGTGCCCTGTTACAGGCAGACTAAGGGATCCCCCAGGTACATTATTTAACCACATGCCGACCATCCGCCAGAGCGTGAAGGCGGCAAAGTGGCTCGTTATCGCAAACTGCCGGCGGCTGCGATAACTAGCATTGTGAGAGCCGCCGGAGGGAGGAAGGGAGCAGGTATGGCGGACTCGATCGGCGCCGGCTATCCAGGATGGCCTCCCCGCAGTAAGAGAACGGAGGTCCGTGTATGTAAACACGGATCTCTGTTCTCATAGAGGGGGAAGGGCTGTGATCACAGGCTTCTTGTATATGGAAGCCATGATCACTGCCCTCCTGCTGCCAGCCTAGCCCCCATACAGTTAGAACACGCCTAGGGAACACAGTTAACCCTTAGAGCGCCCCCTCCAGGTTAACCCCTTCACTGCCAATGGCATTTACACAGTAATCAGTGCATTTTCATAGCACTCATCGCTGTATAAATGCCAATGGTCCCAAAAAAGTGTCAAAATGGTCCGACATGTCCGCTGCAATATCGCAGTACCGCTACAAATCACAGATCACCACCATTACTAGTAAAAAATAAAAAAATAAATAAAAACCCCAGAAATTAATTTTCATCATTCATAAACGCGGCAACTTTTGCGCAAACCAATCAATAAATAGAGATTGAGAATTTTTTTTACCAAAAATATGAGGAAGAATATAAATCGGCCAAAACTGATGAATAAAAATGTTTTTTTATATATTTTTTTGGATTTGTATGTTAGCAAAAAGTAAGAAAATTTGTTTTTTTTGCAAAATTGTCGGTCTTTTTTTGTTTATAGCGGCAATCAGAAACGACGCAGAGGGGATCAAATACCACAAAAAGAATGCTCTATTTGTGGGAAAAAAAGGGTGCACATTTTGTTTGGGTACAACTTCGCACGACCGCGCAATTGTCAGTTAAATTGACGCAGTGCCAAATCGCAAAAAGTGCTCTGGTCCTAAAGTGGGAAATCCTTCCGGGCTGAAGTGGTTAAAGGAATATTTCATTTTTATTGTTTCACTTTAAAATCACTGCTCCTGAAAAAACGATTGATTTAAAAACTTTTTATGCTACATGTCCCCTAGGGCAGGACTTGGGCCCCCAAACACTTTTTTAGGGCAATAACTTGTATATAAACCTTTAAAAAGAGCACTTTGATTTTTCATGTTTGGGTCCTATACACTTTATCGGTGTTCGAATGTTCACACAAATTTTTTGGTTGCTCGCATGTTCTGGTGCGAACTAAACCGGGGGGTGTTCGGCCCATCCCTAATATATACTATGCAGACTACACTATATACTCTGAGCTGATATATTTATATACTCTGTGGAATGCACTATATACTCTGAACTGCAATATATACAGTTGTGCTCATAAGTTTACATACCCTGACAGAATTTATGATTTCTTGGCTATTTTTAAGAGAAAATTAATGAGAACACAAAAACGTTTCTTTCACTCATGGTTAGAGTTTGGCTGAAGCCATTTATTATCAATCAACTGTGTTTACTCATAATGTTTTAAATCATAATGACAACAGAAACTACCCAAATGACCCTGATCAAAAGTTTACATATACTGGTGATTTTGGCCTGATAACATGCACACACGTTGACACAAAGGGGTTTGAATGGCTATTAAAGGTAACCCTCCTCACCTGTGATCTGTTTGCTTGTAATTAGTGTGTGTGTATAAAAGGTCAATGAGTTTCTGGACTCCTGACAGACCCTTGCATCTTTCATCCAGTGCTGCACTGACGTTTCTGGATTCTGAGTCATGGGGAAAGCAAAATAATTGTCAAAGGATCTGTGGGGATAGGTAGCTGAACTGTATAAAACAGAAATATATTAATATACTGCCTGAAGTGTATTATATACTGTACATCGCTGAATGCATTGTATATATATTCTGCACTGATAGCAGAGTAGCAGAGTATATACAGTACAGACCAAAAGTTTGGACAGACCAAAAGTTTGGACACACCTTCTCATTCAAAGAGTTTTCTTTATTTTCATGACTTGTAGATTCACACTGAAGGCATCAAAACTATGAATTAACACATGTGGAATTATATACATAACAAAAAAGTGTGAAACAACTGAAAATATGTCATATTGTAGGCTCTTCAAAGTAGCCACCTTTTGCTTTGATTACTGTTTTGCACACTCTTGGCATTCTCTTGATGAGCTTCAAGAGGTAGTCACCTGAAATGGTTTTCACTTCACAGGTGTGCCCTGTCAGGTTTAATAAGTGTGATTTCTTGCCTTATAAATGTTGGGGATTTATTCAAAATTGAAGGCATACTGAACCAGCATGGCTACCACAGCATCTTGCAGCGGCATGCTATTCCATCCGGTTTGCGTTTAGTTGGACCATCATTTATTTTTCAACAGGACAATGACCCCAAACACACCTCCAGGCTGTGTAAGGGATATTTGACCAAGAAGGAGAGTGATGGGGTGCTGCGCCAGATGACCTGGCCTCCACAGTCACCGGACCTGAACCCAATCGAGATGGTTTGGAGTGAGCTGGACCGCAGAGTGAAGGCAAAAGGGTCAACAAGTGCTAAGCATCTCTGGGAACTCCTTCAAGACTGTTGGAAGACCATTTCAGGTGACTACCTCTTGAAGCTCATCAAGTGAATACCAAGAGTGTGCAAAGCAGTAATCAAAGCAAAAGGTGGCTACTTTGAAGAACCTAGAATATGACATATTTTCAGTTGTTTCACACTTTTTTGTTATGTAGATAATTCCACATGTATTAATTCATAGTTTTGATGCCTTCAGTGTGAATCTACAATTTTCATAGTCATGAAAATAAAGAAAACTCTTTGAATGAGAAGGAGTGTCCAAACTTTTGGTCTGTACTGTATATTAGACAATATATATACAGTCAGGTCCATAAATATTGGGACATCAAGACAATTCTAATCTTTTTGGCTCTATACACCACCACAATGGATTTGAAATGAAACAAACAAGATGTGCTTTAACTGCAGACTTTCAGCTTTAATTTGAGGGTATTTACATCCAAATCAGGTGAACGGTGTAGGAATTGCAACAGTTTGTATATGTGCCTCCCACTTTTTAAGGGACCAAAAGTAATGGGACAATTGGCTGCTCAGCTGTTCCATGGCCAGGTGTGTGTTATTCCCTCATCATCCCATTTACAAGGAGCAGATAAAATGTCCAGAGTTCATTTCAAGTGTGCTATTTGCATTTGGAATCTGTTGCTGTCAACTCTCAATATGAGATCCAAAGGGCTGTCACTATCAATGAAGCAAGTCATTATTAGGCTGAAAAAACAAAACAAACCCATCAGAGAGATAGCAAAAACATTAGGTGTGGCCAAATCAACTGTTTGGAGCATCCTTAAAAAGAAAGAACGCACTGGTGAGCTCAGCAACACCAAAAGACCTGGAAGACCACGGAAAACAACTGTGGTAGATGACCAAAGAATTCTTTCCCTGGTGAAGAAAACACCCTTCACAACAGTTGGCCAGATCAAGAACACTCTCCAGGAGGTAGGTGTATGTGTGTCAAAGTCAACAAACAAGAGAAGACTTCACCAGAGTGAATACAGAAGGTTCACCCCAAGATGTAAACCATTGGTGAGCCTCAAAAACAGGAAGGTCAGATTAGAGTTTGCCAAACAACATCTAAAAAAGCCTTCACAGTTCTAGAACAACATCCTATGGACAGATGAGACCAAGATCAACGTGTACCAGAGTGATGGGAAGAGAAGAGTATGGAGAAGGAAAGGAACTGCTCATGATCCAAAGCATACCACCTCATCAGTGAAGCATGGTGGTGGTAGTGTCATGGTGTGGGCATGTATGGCTGCCAATGGAACTGGTTCTCTTGTATTTATTGATGATGTGACAGCTGACAAAAGCAGCAGGATGAATTCTGAAATGTTTTGGGCAATATTATCTGCTCATATTCAGCCAAATTGATTCAGAACTCATTGGACAGCGCTTCACAGTGCAGATGGACAATGACCCGAAGCATACTGCAAAAGCAACCAAATCGTTTTTTAGAAGTGGAATGTTATTCAATGGCCAAGTCAGTCACCTGACCTGAATCCGATTGAGCATGCATTTCACTTGCTGAAGACAAAACTGAAGGGAAAATGCCCCAAGAACAAGCAGAAACTGAAGACATTTGCAGTAGAGGCCTGGCAGAGCATCACCAGGGATGAAACCCAATGTCTGGTGATGCCTATGCATTCCAGACTTCAGGCTGTAATTGACTGCAAATGCTTTGCAACCAAGTATTAAAAAGTGAAAGTTTGATTTATGATTGTTAATCTGTCCCATTACTTTTGGTCCCTTAAAAAGTGGGAGGCACATATACAAACTGTTGTAATTCCTGCACCGTTCACCTCATTTGGATGTAAATACCCTCAAATTAAAGCTGAAAGTCTGCAGAGCCAAAAAGATGAGAATTGTGTTGATGTCCCAATATTTATGGACCTGACTGTGTATATATATATATATACAGGGTGGGCCATTTATATGGATACACCTTAATAAAATGGGAATGGTTGGTGATATTAACTTCCTGTTTGTGGCACATTAGTATATGTGAGGGGGGAAACTTTTCCAGATGGGTGGTGACCATGGCAGCCATTTTGAAGTTGGCCATTTTGAATCCAACTTTTGTTTTTTCAATAGGAAGAGGGTCATATGACACATCAACCTTATTGGTAATTTAACAAGAAACACAATGGTGTGCTTGGTTTTAACGTAACTTTATTCTTTCATGAGTTATTTACAAGTTTCTGCAACCCTCTTCTCCCCCTCTTCACACACTGATAGCAAAACCGCAGGAGAAATGCTAGCACAGGCTTCCAGTATCCGTAGTTTCAGGTGCTGCACATCTCGTATCTTCACAGCATAGACAATTGCCTTCAGATGACCCCAAAGATAAAAGTCTAAGGGGGTCAGATCGGGAGACCTTGGGGGCCATTCAACTGGCCCACGACGACCAATCCACTTTCCAGGAAACTGTTCATCTAGGAATGCTCGGACCTGGCACCCATAATGTGGTGGTGCACCATCTTGCTGCAACTATGATGTCGGTGATAGGGAATTGCTGGCCATCAAGTCGGATTTGGAGGAATGGCGGTACCTCCTGGAAGGAGCAGCTCATCCGGTATTGGTTTTTACTGACCATAAAAACCATAAAAAAACCAAATGCTGTGAAGATAAGAGATGTGCAGCACCTGAAACTATGGATACTGGAAGCCTGTGCTAGCATTTCTCCTGCGGTGTTGCTATCAGTGTGTGAAGAGTGGGAGAAGCGGGTTGCATTGACAATCCAACACAATGGGCAGCACATTGAACACATTTTATAAGTGGTCAGAAACTTGTAAATAACTCATGAAAGAATAAAGTTACGTTAAAACCAAGCACACCATTGTTTTTCTTGTGAAATTACCAATACGTTTGATGTGTCACATAACCCTCTTCCTATTGAAAAAACAAAATATGGATTCAAAATGGCCAACTTCAAAATGGCCGCCATGGTCACCACCCATCTTGAAAAGTTTCCCCCCTCACATATACTAATGTGCCACAAACAGGAAGTCAATATCACCAACCATTCCCATTTTATTAAGGTGTATCCATATAAATGGCCCACCCTGTATGTATATATTAATACACCGCCTGAAGTGTATTTTATACTGTACACCGCCGAATGCACTGTATATATAGTGTACATTGAATTCAAAGTATATATATATATATATATATATATATATATATATATATATATACAGTCTAGTATATACAGTATCTCACAAAAGTGAGTACACCCCTCAAGTTTTTGTAAATATTTTATTATATCTTTCCAGGTGACAACACTGAAGAAATGACACTTTGCTACAATTTAAAGTAGTGACTGTACAGCTTGTATAACAGTGTAAATTTGCTGTCCCCTTAAAATAACTCAACATACAGCTATTGATGTCTAAACCACTGGCAACAAAAGTGAGTACACCCCTAAGTGAAAATGTCTAAATTGGGCCCAAAGTGTCAATATTTTGTGTGGCCGCCTTATTTTCCAGCACTGCCTTAACTCTCTTGGGCATGGAGTTCACCAGAGCTTCACAGGTTGCCCCTGGAGTCCTCTTCCACTCCTCCAAAACCACATCGCAGACCTGGTGGATGTTAGAGACCTTGCGCTCCTCCACCTTCCATTTGAGGATTCCCTACAGATGCTCAATAGGATTTAGGTCTGGAGACACGCTTGGCCAGTCCATCACCTTTACCCTCAGCTTCTTTAGCAAGGCAGTGACCATCTTGGAGGTGTGTTTGGAGTCATTATGTTGGAATACTGCCCAGTCTCCAAAGGGAGGGGATCATGCTCTGCTTCAGTATGTCACAGTACATGTTGGCATTCATTATTCTCTCAATGAACTGTAGCTCCCCAGTGCTGGCAGCACTCATGCAGCCCCTGACCATGACACTCCCACCACCATGCTTAACTGTAGGCAAGACACACTTGTCTTTGTACTCCTCCCCTGGTTGCCGCCACACACGCTTGACACCATCTGAACCCAATAAGTTTGTCTTCATCTCATCAGATCACAGGACATGGTTCCAGTAATCCACTTTCTTAATCTACTTGTCTTAAGCAAACTGTTTGTGGGCTTTCTTGTGCATCATCTTTAGAATAGATCCTCAGAGAGTTCTCTGCCATGGGGTTCCATGTTAAACTTACAGTGACCAGTATGAGAGAGTGAGAGTGATAACACCAAATTTAACATACCTGCTCCCCATTCACACCTGAGACACTAACAAGCCACATGACACCTGGGAGGGAAAATGGTAAATTGGGCCCGATTTGGATGGTTTCACTTAGGGGTGTACTCACTTTTGTTGCCAGCGGTTTTGACATTAATGGCTGTGTGTTGAGTTATTTTGAGAAGACAGCAAATTTACACTGTTATACAAGCTGTACACTCACTACTTTACATTGTAGCAAAGTATAATTCAAATTGTACCTTGGGGTACCGTCTCTTGAGAGACTCCTAGATAAGATTTCTACTACGTGTTCTTTCGGGTGTTTGTCAAACGAATTCTGTTCATCTAATTCTTTCACCTAATGACCTTG
>BLSH010219385.1:108925-119335 GCA_018402905.1 Glandirana rugosa | reverse complement strand
GAGTTATTTTGAGAAGACAGCAAATTTACACTGTTATACAAGCTGTACACTCACTACTTTACATTGTAGCAAAGTATAATTTCTTCAGTGTTGTCACATGAAAAGATATAATAAAATATTTACAAAAATGTGAGGGGTGTACTCACTTTTGTGAGATACTGTATATATATATATATATATATATATATATATATATATATACAGTTGTGCTCATAAGTTTACATACCCTGGCAGAATTTATGATTTCTTGGCCATTTTTCAGACAATATGAATGATAACACAAAAACATTTCTTTCACTCATGGTTAGTGTTTGGCTCAAGCCATTTATTATCAATCAATTTTACATCAATATTGCATCCTAATGTGTTTGCCTGGCACATTCTCTCTCTCTAAATCTATAGCTATATTAGTGTGTTATGCTTATAGCCCGGGAGCGGTTCAGCCCACACATTCCATTTTTGTATGCTAAACTTTTCATTCCATGCTGCCCACCGGTGGAATATTTATACAGTCCCATACCTTCACATATTACATGCTTTACTATTTGATGAATAGGACTTCTTGGATGTGTGAGTGGTGTCTAGACGCAGTTTTTGGTTTAGACAATGTTGTCCATTTTAGATGTTGGAAGGTGGAGGTTTGCTAGACTTTATTGTCATATTTTGTGTATAATAAACGTTTTGTATTTTTAGAATGAAGTTGCTTTTTCATTTTGTTTGGTTACTACACCCCTGAGGCTCACCTATATGGTACTTTTGACTTTACCTTTTTTCTGGTACCATCTCTCTTTTTGTATAGGCTTGCAATTACCACAGAGCCCCACTTATATTAGTTCAGTGAGTGGGTGAGTAATAGGTGGTACTTTTATGTACCCATTGTACTTTAGTTCCCTGTATTTTTATTATTTTTTAGAGGAATGATAAAGACTAACGAGGTCATGGACAGAGGTGAGTTTTTTTACAGACAGAGCGGGCATTCCAAAGGGCACAAAATAATGCGTGCGGGAGCCGCCATTTATGGCACGGTCGCAGTGTAGGAACAGCACAGAGGCCGTTTCTTTACATGACGTCGGCACAGCAAATACACTGCATATATCCTGAACCGTACAGGTTTAGGAGATATGAAGGGCACCTACAGGTAAGTCTTATCATAGGCTTACCTGTAGGTTAAAGTGGTTGTCAACGTGTTATCAACCTTTTTCATTATTTTTTTCTGAGTATTGCACTGTGACAGATGCAGACTGCCAGGTTCAGCTGTGACTGTCATTTCACACCACATGCAGTCCAATGCATTTTCTTTTAATTTTATGGCTGGAGTTTCACTTAAAAAATGTACATAAACAGAACCTATCTTGTTTGTAACCCCAGGGACTGCCTGTATGACTGCAAAGGCCAGTGGACACATGAGTTTACCATATTGCCGGATGTACTCTGGGGAGTGGACATAGAGTGATACAGTGCTATAAATAGAAAAATATGTGTGAGACTTCAACTGGGCTTTTCCTGGCCTGACCTGACTTAGGGTCTTGCCTTCTGTATAGGTTGTCATAAAATACCACCCCTCTTAACACCAAGGCCTGTCCCTTCATTCAAAAGACAAATGCCAGAACTTCAGTGAGCAGAAGAGGCTCTGACCTTAACAACTGGATGATGTTAGTGTGGATTAAACCCAAAAACAAAAATGTAACATATTGCAGCTTATCAATTCTTTGCTGTGGTGGCTGTAATTGTTTCATTTTTAAGCATTCTTTTTTCGCTTGCTATTACTTTTCCACTTCCTCTAACAGACCAAGCAGTCCAGCAAAAGTAGTGGCAGTTGGAGAGTTGAGACAAACCATTTAAGACTGACAAGGGTGCTATCAGTGGTCAGCTTTTTAACCATTAGTATATTGCTTGAATACACGTGCATTGTAAACACGACAGGTATTGCAGCAATCTCACTTCTTATTTATATATTTTTTTATCTATTTCACTACATTTATATTTTAGATATACAGTTTGGAAGACAGCACATTATACACCTTACTACCTGGTAGCGCAAGGGACAACAAATTTGTTTTTTGTTAATAACCCAAATAAGTGTATATTATTTAGTCTACGAACTATGGTATATAATTTTCTATCTCATTTCTTGAGGTCCTATAATGCCAGGACAGTACAAATACCCCCAAAATGTCCCCTGGAAAGTAGTCAATCCAAGGTATTTAGTAAGAGGCATGGCAAGTGTTTTGAAGTTGTAATTTTTTGCCACAGTTTTTTGGAAAATTAAAAAATGTAGTCAATTTTTTTCCACAAAGTTGTAATTTTAACAAATTATTTCTCACACACAGCATAGGCTTTATGATTATACCCCCCAAAAAATTCTGCTACTCCTTCCGAGTATGGGGCTACCATGTGTGAGCCTTTTTTAACAGCCTGACTGCATAGAGAGGCCTAAAACCCTAGGATCACATCTAGTCTTTCAAGGACCATACATTATGTATCTAATTTTCTGGCTACTTATCACATTTTTGGAGGCCTTGGAGCAAGATGAGAGTGGAAACACACACAAAATAACCATATTTTGTAAAGCAAACACCCAAATGTTTTTTCTATGTGGCATAATGAGTCTTTTGAAAATGTATTTTTTTTGCCACATGTTTTTCTAAAATGTGTAAAAAAAATGCAAATGTATTTTTTACACAAATTTGTCAATAAGATATTTCTAACACACAGCACAGGCATACGTAGAATTACACTTCAAAACACATGTGGGTGGGACCTACTAATGTGGATGGGAACTCACTAATGGCCAGGACCAGGTGTGGTCACAGTTATTTGAGAATCAGCATTAAAGTGGCACTTCACACTTAGAGCTGAGCCGTTCACCTTGCACAGTTACAGATTAAATTCTTTACTATGAGACACTCTTCTCCTGTGACACTGTACACCTTATCTTCCTGAATTAAGCATTTTGAGAGGGACACCACAGAGCCTGTGTCCCGCTCCACCAGCTCAACTTTCTTGCCTCCTCACTTCCAGTGGCAGATTAGAGTTCCCACACTGAGCGCAGATCTCTATGCTTGCACACGTTAACTCCTTCGCTCTTCCATACCTGCAGCTAGGTCAATGGAGTCTCTGTGTGGCAGATTCTGCCCCACATGCTGTGGGGCACCGATGACTAGGGAGGGAGTCAGAATACTAACCCCCTTGCTACCAGGGGACCTGTCATCCTTGCCCTTTACCACTCTCCTGCTGGTTTGCTGCTATAGCATTCCTACCAGTCCTCATTACCCATAGCAACCGCATGTCAAGCAGGACTTCCCACCATTTCCTTTGTATGGTTAACCCCTACTAGGTGGTCATCTGCATCCCTGTGTGTATGTTACATGCCCTGTTCTTTTGGATATGCCATATACCTTCATGCACCCCTTTAAACAGACTTTAGGCCAGGCATTACACCGTTAATAGTAGCTTTACTGATGACTTGCAGCAATACAGTCTATAATGCACAGTCTCTCATAGAACACATATACAGTCCTAATGCTATCTAATGCAGGCTGCCCATACCATACTTTCTAGGAAAGCAGAGTTCATTCAGCTCTAGTACAATAGTGGTAGGTCCCTGGTTCCAGGGAGAATCCCAGCAGGGTGACCCAGCAGGGGCCCAGATGCTTTAGCAGGACTGCATACTGATGTATTCCCATAGGAAGAATTAGCAGGATTTGGTGAGTGCAGTAATAGGGAGAGGGCAGGAGGGAGGGTGATATATATACAGTATATAAGCTGTGGGGTGGAGAAGAAGGGTGAAGGAAAGAGAGTTTAAGGAAAGAGAACATAGCTGCCAGAAGGAGTGGTGGAGAACGCATGTTACAGGGTGGAAGGAGAAATTAATAGAGTAACAGGTTCACGCATGTTACAGGGTGGAAGGAGAAATTAATAGAGTAACAGGTTCACCTCTAGCCTGTTTGGTGCATTTTAGTGTAGTTTGCTATGTTAGCCATAAATATCTGTGACTAGAGTGTATGTAAGCAGCTTGGTTAAGCTGCAGTACAAGAGGGGGAGAGGAGGCAGGTTTTATCTTCAATAAAATATTTGCAGTAAATTATCTGAGGAATGATAGCCACAAATAATGTTCACAGGTTGGGCAATATGAAAGCAGCATGGTAAGGCTGTTAAGGCTGCAATGTAAGAGGGAAAGGTGAGGCTGTTTTTATATTAAAATAAATGTTGCATTGTATTGTGAGAGTCGTTCGCCACAAATCTTGTACTGTGACTTTACAGTACGTAAACAACTTGGTTAGGTAGCAATTTAAGAAGGAGAAAATAGGCAGCTTTTCCTGCAATAAAAACTAGAGTGTATTATCTCAGAGATAGCAGTCACAGTTGCTTGAAATTATATATATTGGTCAGTGGCTGGACAGTATGAATGCATCTTTGTTAGGCTGCAATATAAAAGAGAGAGATGAGGCAAGTTTTATCTTAACAAATAATAGTGTAATATTTGAGAGAAATTATACAATTGTACAGTGCACGGGTATGTAAGCAGCTTGTATAAGCTGAAATATATACAGTATGTTGGAGAGGTGGGGTATGTGTTTTATTCTATTATAAAATGCATTAATGTAATATCTGAGAGACAATAGCCACAAATATTGCTCAGTGACTGAGTAATATGTAAGCAGCTTGGTTAGGCCACCATATAAAATGGAATGATAAGGTCTTATTTTTAAAAAGACATAAGTGTATGTGTGTGTTTTATAGGGGAAAGTAGCAAATATTGCAGAGTAGCTGAACAATATGTAAGCAGCTTGGTGAGGATGCAATATAAAAGGAAGCAACAAAGTAGGTTTTACCTTGAACTATACCACATATTATCTGAGAAACAATAGCTACAGATATTGTTCAGTGGCTGGATAGTATCTAAGCACTTTAGTAAGGCCACAATGTATGAGAGAAAGACAAACACGTTTTATCTTGAAATAAGCATTAGAGTGTGCTGTTCAAAAGACCACAAATATTGTACCATCAGTGAATAGGATGTAAGCAACTTGATTAGATCAAGAGGGAGAGCAGAGGAACATTTTATCTTCCAATAAAAAATAGAGTGTTTTATCTAAGATAAATAGCTTCAAATATTTTCAGTGGATGGACAATAGGCAACTTGGTTAGGCTGCAATATAAGAGGGAGACATGGGTGAGTATAATCTTTAAGTAGAATTTATAGAGTGTTATTTCAGAGATAATAGTCACAAATAGTATACAGTGGCTAAAAATAATATATTCAGGTTGGTTAGGCAAAATATGAGACAAATATTCTTTAGTGCCTGGACAATAAGTAAGCAGCTCGGTTGGGCCACAAAATAAGAGAGAGAGAGGACACAGGTTTTAGTCTGAATTAAACATTAGAGTGCATTATTTAACAGACAATAGCCACAAATATTTTTCAGTCCTTGTCATTATGTAAGTGAAATGGGTAGATTGCAATATAGGAGAGAGCGATAAGGAATGTTTTATCATGCAAAAAAATTAGAGCATGCTTGGGAAGATAATGCTCCACTGCAGGCTGCACTCTCCACTCTTGTCTCTCAGCTTTAGGACACTTCAGTAACACTTTAATAATCCAAAAAAAGGGAAGGGGAAGTCTCTCAACATAGAAGCCAGCTTGAAGTTATTGAAGCATAGCTACGCACCAACCATTGACCCAGTGCAGAAAGTAGCCCTAGTGTGTTTCACTCCCAAAGGAGCTTAATATTCATTCACTGTGAGACAAACAAAACTTCATCTTACTATATTACATGATAAAGGAACTTTTACATTATGCGTAAGGGAATATACATCCATTCAGTACAGCATTGCACATACTATAGTTGAAAGCCATTTGATCATTAAGGAATGTCATTTTTAGTTCTAGGAATATTTACCTGAGCCGATGGGAAGGGGATGCCTGAATGTCACCATTCAAATTATTTAACTAATTACAGCACAAGAGAGATGTCTGTTATAGCTGTTGGATACAATATTCTAGCCAACTTTATATAAAGCTTTTTAGGATTAATGAGAATTTTATATGGGATGTGGCCATTTAACAAAAAAAAAGTATGACACTGCAACTGTGAGTTATATTATAGTTTTAGTATTGTGTTATATATTGTGAAGGTGCGTTTATATAGAATGAAGGACATCCATATTTATACCTCATTTGCTTTCCCTTTTTTGAGGGGTTCATTGGGGTATGGTTTTGAAATGATCAAGCATTGTTCATGGTTGATGATTGAGACACATAATTGACATATTGATTCATAGAACCAGTGTTTATGTTTTTGAGTCTTAGCAAGCATGTATATATATTTACTAAGAGCAAGCTGTTCTGTTTGCAGCAAGTAGGTATATCACAGGTACTCTTTTAGGCTGGATTCACACCATTGCGGTGCGAATTCCAGCCTCTCTGCTGCCAGGAAGGGACGGAGCCGCCATTCGGCGGCTCCTGTCCGTTCCCACAGCGCAGCAGCTGCGGGGGGAGAGATGGGGGAGGAGCCGCGAGCAGGGGAAATATCCCCGTTCAGTGCGGAGTGCATCTCCGTGTTAGATGCGCTCCCACTGGACTCAACGGGCTGGGAATTCGCACCGCATTGCACAAAAAACGTGTGCGGTTTTTGTGCAATGCGGAGTGCGAATGCACCGGACACATGTGAACTGGACACATTGAAAACAATGTGTTTTCAAGTGTCCTGCGAATTGGATGCGGTTTAAGCCGCATCCAATTCGCATAGGTGTGAACCCAGCCTCAATGTACCATGATTATAGGTTTTAATTCCTATTTTAAAATAGAAATTGATGTATAATTTTTAAGGGAAAATACCCACACATATTTCACAGTGGCTGTACAGTATGTAAGAAGCTTGGTTAGGCCACAATATAAGAGGGGGGAGGCTAGTTTCATTTTCAAATAATGATTAATATGTATTACTTGAGAGAGTATAGCCAATATTGTAAACACAAAGGTGCACACCGCTCTGAGCTGTCCTATAGCCAGTTCAATCAGGGGAAATCCCAGTCAGCATACCTGCAGCAGGTGCTCTGGCTCTGGACGTCCCTCCCACGTCCTGGAAACAATGTTTAAATTGAAGAAAAGAGCCAGCACTCCGCATCTGCTGTTACATGAAATTTATTGATAGTAGATCATGTAAAAAAATGCACAAACGCCTTTCGGCGTGTAGCCTTGTTCACTGCACATTTTAAAATGTTACAAACAATCACTTAAATACAACACATTTTGAGAATGGGGAATGCTTTGTCCAATCAGGTTTCAGCTTCAATCAGGGTTCAATCTCTGACAGGTTCTTATGTGTCTTTCACCTGGTCTGTTGGAAAGAATATATAAGCTGCAATTCTAGGGCAAAATGAGAACATATATATGTGCCAAGGTCCATAGCAACCCCAAGCAAAAACGAATGAATACAACAAAGTTATCTTAAAAGCAAGGAATACAATGGACAACGTAATAGAAACTAAGGAATATGGATACATATCTGTATAAAACACAGTGCAGTGCTCTACATAACTGATAATTAAACTGATGTTAAAAACGCGTGTGTTAGAAATGCAGGCTCTGCAAACACAATATTACTGACAATAATTGAGCTGATGTTAAAACGCATGTGTGTCAGAAGTGTAGGGACTGTAAACACAACATTACTGACAATAATTAAACTGCTGAAAAAACGCATGTGTGTCAGAAATGTAGGGACTGTAAACACAACAACATTACTGACAATAATTAAACTGGTGTAAAAATGCATGTGTGTCAGAAATGCAGCTTGGTTAGGTTGCAATATAAAAGAGAGAAACAGGGCGTGGCTTGGCGTGCAATGAGGATGGCAGCACTTTAGCAGAGCTCCGGCACAGGCACATGATCCTGAAGCTTGAAACCCATCCATACAGCCTCAAATGCCGGGCAAGAGATCCTACTCCATTCCACACTCACGCCCGAGAAGGGGATTAGCAGCTTCGTCGGCCAGAAACATCTCTGACCTGTTCAAAGCTCATCCCGTGGCCCACTCCGCCCTGGGACCCAAGATGGCTCCTGGTCACCACAAGGAATATTTCAGTGAGGACTCTCAGTCTGCACCAGAGGACTCTACACACGCTGATCATCCCCTGATTTATGCAGACATGTCCGGATTCGCCGCAGATATAAGATCAACCTTCTCAGCCGCCATAACCGATCTTAAATCAGATATACTAGTACTGAGAAGCTGGCGGCCACAGTGACGGCGGGCAGGCAGAGGGACAAGGCCATTAAGAGACTAGAGAAAGTGACCCACTTCCTACACTTCATAGAGATTAGCAAACACCTAGAGGATTTGGATAATAGGGGGTGCAGAAACAATATCAGGGTACGGGGGATCCCCGAATCGGTAGCCCCAGACCAGATCACCCCAGCCTTGCAGAGGGTCTTCAATAGCCTTTTGGAAAGGCAAGAGGACACAGAGATACACTTTGTACGGGCACACAGGGCCCTGAGCGCCCGGAGTCCCGACGCAGCCCCTCCAAGGGATATAATTTGCTGTCTATGGGACTTTACTGTGAAAGAAGAAATCATGAGGCAGGCGAGGAGGAATGACAGAATAATCTTTAATGGTGAGACTGTAAATCTGTTTCAGGACCTGTCCCAAATAACCCTGAGGAACCGCAGAGCATTTCGCCCCCTACTAGAGAGACTTAAAGAAAGAGATATAAAGTATTCATGGCGATTTCCATTTGCTTTGTTGGTAACTCAAAACGGACACCAGCACTTCCTGTGCACTACCACAGACCTGGGGGAGTTCTGTGAGGCCCTGGACCTGGGACCCGTCGAGGTCCCTGATTGGTACAACCACTAACACACAAGAGACACCGCTCTGATCAGTGGAGCTTGGATTTAGGCAATCAGCTGCTGCATCTCCCCCAGGTGCTCCGGCTACACGAATGTCCTCCATACATTCCGATAGGTTAGCAAAATCAAAGCAAAAGACGAGACGGCACTCTTGGGGATCAGATAATAAAGTGTTTTTATTCCATCGTGGCAATGGCAATCAACAGCTAACGCGTTTCAGCGGCAGTAATGCGCCTTGTTCACAGCTTTCTTCTTAGTGAAAAAACTGACATATAAATACATTTTAAAGGCTCTCATAGTCTGGTGTGTCTCCTCCCACATTTAATTGAGTGATAATCACTAATGATCTACCTGGGAGTTCAAACACTACCATACTATGGGTACAAAAACAAACACAATAGAGCTAGTTCTCATAAAAAGATACAAAGTATATGTATTCACATAAAAGAAAAAGTATACAGATACAAAACTCTGCACACATGTGTAAGTGTGTTATACTTTTACAAAGATTGCTACTAGCAGGTGAAGGAGAGGACCAGACAACTCTCTAAATTTGTTCCTAAAAGGTTCATGTATTTTCCTAAATGGTCAAAATCCATAGTTCTATAGATGAAGATATGTTAATGCAATGGTAAAAGAGTACTGAGGATGGTCAGAGGGGACTGCGCACTGCCACAGACCTGGGGTAGTTCTGTGAGGCCCTAGACCTGGGACCTATTGAGGTCCCTGAATGGTACGCCGAGTTTCTCATGCACCCGGGTGATGGAAGTCCCATCAGATCAGCCCTATCCACACCGGAGCAGAGGACCTCCAAGAGGATGAAGCACAGCAAGGTGGGGGGTTCCAAGGCTGGAACTCCATCACAGAGAGCTACTCCAGCTCAAAGCTTAGAGGTGGAATAACGGGCCAACAGGAGGCATGTCCCATACTCCTTACTTCTATTCCCCCTCCTGTTTACTGGCTCCTATGACACAATTCCAAAACAAACCGACATTCCACTTGAAGCAGAGCCCAGCTACACCCGGTGCTTAGATGGCAAATCTGCACCTGTCCAAATCCCCACAAACTGGAGACATCCTCACCCCATAATTAGGCAACACTCCACGCATATTCTTGCTTCCCACAAGGCATCTGCCAGCTACTACCTTGCTACCAAATGCTCAATTGACTTTAGTGAGCACAAGAGTAGCCGCAAACACTACCCACCGAACGAACTGTGTGACACTATGGGAGCACTTGTGCAGTTATGGGACATTGATCACAGCAGCGGTTGGTGTGGGAGGGGCGCTGGGGCGCCGCCTCCCCGTCGGCAAAAGACGAAAGAAAAAAAAAAAGTCAACCCCGCACACCTACAGGTGGCGCCGGTACATTGACTTTCTTTTTTTTTTTTTTTCTTTTCGGCTCCTTGGCTGTCACATGACAGCCAAGTAGTGAGCCTATTGGTCGGCCATTAAAGCCTCACAACGGATTAATACCCCACTCCTACAGAGGTCAAACACCCCTAAACCTGTCCACGTCTAAACGGTAGATTCGTGGCCCACATCGACCCGAGA
>BLSH010219385.1:16585-54516 GCA_018402905.1 Glandirana rugosa | reverse complement strand
TTGATTTTAATTTATTTTCCCTATCCCCATTTATTTGTAGGGCACTTGCCCTAGTTTGAAGATGATTTTAGAACAGTTATATGGCTTCTACCGTTAATTAATACTTTTCAGACACAGTTTGAAGATGATCCACATTCACCTCCATTTTTGCTTTTTTTATGTTTTTATTTTTTTAAAAATATTTACAGTTATTTCCCTGTCCCCATTTTTTTGTAGGGCACTTGCCCTACCCTTACCCCCATTTTACTTCCTTTTGCAGCCCTCTGGGGCTTTCCAGGACTTTGTTACAGCCATTTTTGTGCCTAAAAGTTCGGGTCCCCATTGATTTCAATGGGGTTCGTTGTCCGTGCGATCGTTCGGGTTCCGTCCGGACCCGGACCCGGACTTTGTCCCGAAGTTCGGACGGACCAGCAGAACCCGAACTTCCAGGTGTTCGCTCAACTCTAATTATAACTCAATATATACACTCACTGGAAATACACTACACTACACTACAGATATAGTTGGTGGCATTGAATGCATCTATAGAATAAGCATGGTGGCTCTCACCCCTACACTGCTGAAAGGATTACGTTTTTCAACGTATCCCATGTAGGCAAGCACCAAGCAATTGTGATGTTCCTATGTGACCTTAAGGTGTATGTGCTTGTCTCTTCAGTCCTCAGCTAGTGCTACTACAGAGAATGTAAAGCCAAGACTTGGGAGAGCCCTGGCTCCCTCGTGCTGTTTTTTTTGGCTGAGTTCTGTGGATTCTCAGCCTGGCAAGAAAGCACCATTTTGAAAGTACTGGCAAACATCATGCAGTTTGTCACAGGGCTGCTTATGATTTAGAGTCCTGATTTAGGCTCAACACTGTGCTCTTTTGTTTTCTCTTGTTTGTGCATCATTTGCAAGTTAGTATTAGGTAATAAACCTTCTAAGAGAGGAGCATGCCTTGGTGTCTACTATGGAAGTTACTGTGAGATCGATTAGATTTAAGGCAGTATAGACACTTGTGCAATTCCAGTTTTATGATTATAGAATATCTGATATTTACTTTATAATTACAGTATGCTCTCAGCCACCATAAACAGTTTGAGAGATGTTGTCAGTATCATGAACATGGTGCAACTGTTCCAAAGTTCAAACAGCTTTCTTGGGACCATTATTTCACTTGCCTTTGGGGCCTGAATTTAGCCATATACATGATGTTCATTGCTTAGCGGTATTAATAACATGAGCAAAATTGGTGAAAGCCAGGACATCAATAAGGCCCGCTGAAAAAAATTGCATTTGTCAAGTAAGAGCAGTTTTGACTCAGAATGCAGATTGGACATAGAGTGCATGTTTTGAGAGACATCTGACACTGCAGGTCCAGATACCACAAATATTATAATGCAAATATGAGTGATGCGCTAAATTCACTACAGATGGTTTTATTTTTTTCTTTCTTCTGATGTGTCATCATAACTGAGGATGAGCCTTGGATTTAAGTTGACCATGAGTTTCATCCAAACTATGATTAGGTGGCTAAGAAGTAGCAATAATGGGGGTTGCCAGTCACCTTCCTATAAAAGTCCCCAGCAGCCTTTAGTCTGTGCATGTGGACAGAGACAGTTGAGCATTCTAGAGAGAGAGTTATATAGTGTTATATAGTGCCATATACTTAGCTATATAGTGCTACATACAGTGAATTGGCAGGCTACAAAGTATGTACAGTAAGTACTGGAGCAATCTACACAGTTTATAGGCTAATAGGCAAGGTATTGTCAAATGGCATAGGGGACTGGGCAGTGTCCTGATGAACATATACCAAAGCAAAAACATTTTTTTTTTTCAAAATTCCATTTGACAGGGAGCAGTGATTTTAGTAATGCCTAAAGTGAAACATTAAAAAATCCAAAACGTCGGTCTACAACAAGGTAACGTCTCTTGTTTTATTTCCTTTTGGAGCCCTTTGTTCGGTTCAAAGCTAATTTAGGCTGTGCACGGGCTACCTCTTCATGTCATTTGTAATTTTAGTTTGTACATCTGAGTACTGAGGTTAGAGGTGCTGGTGCCATTCCCAGGACACAGTTTTGCTCCCTTTTGGGGTGTCCGGAGTGGAGACCAATACTCTGCCCACACATCAGGCTAAGTTCTGATTTTAGAGGCTCATGTGTTAACTTTACATTTCATTTTATCTGTATTCTATGCCTTATTGCATTATTCCGATTTATCCCTTTTCACTCTAAGTGTACCTACGTGATGATTGCTTGTATTCTATTTTATGTGAATTCAATAAAAATATTTGAAATAAAAAATCCAAAATGCCAAAACTAAATCACACACCTAGGGAATGCCCTGGCCCTACCTGTGAAGTGGCACATCTGTGTGATGCATCCAGCCTACTACAGAAAAACTGACATTTAAGAAAAAAGCGTGCTTAAATTGTCAACCAAATGACAACTTCCAGCAACTACATTCTGTTTGTAAACACAGGTACCAAGGATTCCATTTATTTAGACCCATATCTTAGATTAGGGTCTACTATAGATGTTAATAGGGGACCCCTATTAAAAACAAAATGGGGTTCCCCTATAATGCATGCAAGGCCTTTTAGGTCTGGTATGGCTTTTAAGGGGGAACCCCACATAAAAGTTAAGAGGAAAATAGGCTGATATCAGTCTCAAAAATCCATGGCAGACCGTTATTTGAGCATGAAGTTTAGCAGGCCATGAAATGGAGAGCACTCACTCATTCCCCCTTTTCTTGGCCTGCTAGGCTGCATGCTCAGATAAAGGGCTGGTGTGGATTTTTGGGGGAACCACATGCTTTATTTCATGATTTTTGCATGGGGTTCCTCCTAAAATCCATACCAGACGTGAAAGGCCTGGTACAAATTAGGGGGGGAACCTCCATGGAATTTTTTTAATCATCTCTGGATCCGTTGCTTACATGGGGATTCTCAGCCATGTAAGTGAATGGGGCCTGTGACATCACTGACTGTTAAAGACTTGATGGTGCTGAACCCACTGTCACCCTTAACAACCACTGACAGCAGGAAACTATCATGTAAAATAGCTGTAGTAACAGCGATAGTAATACCACTAATACCACTAATATACATGACATTCGGCTTCCACCAAGCAGGTAAATATTTGAGAGTTTGTCTGAATGCCCAGACAGGTTCAGTCTGAACTTGTGCTTAGATGGAACCTAAAACTCATCCCTAAATACCATGTCCTGCTGCCATTCCCTGTTCCTTCCACCAATGATGGCCTGCCACCGTTACCATCTCCTGCCATATCATTCTGTATGTACTGCCCTATTCTGGTGCTCTGACACCGAAAATAAGCCTCACATAAAATGCAAAATGTTTCTTTTTTTGCACAGGGTCACCCTTGCGTTGCACCCCATACTTTCCAGGGTATTCTGGTGATCTATCTCGTCTTGTCTCTATTACCTTATTCCAGTGCACAGACACTGTCAAGGTGCCACACATAATGTTTCTTTACCTGGTCCACAGTTTCCTGCAGTATAAATGTGCAGCCTATTCTATTGCTTCAGTAATCAAGAATTGTGACTATTGTCTCTCTGAAATAGTGTACTTTAACTGTGATTTCTTCATTAAAACCTGCCTGACCTCTCCCTATTAAACTAAAACGTAGTAAAAATACTTACATGGATTCAGTAAAATATTTATCTGACTTATTTCAGTGAAATATAACATTCTGTTAAATGTCTTTTTAAAGAAACTAAAATGGGAGTAGCAGCAAGCCACAGCAGATCTAAAATATATTTGGCATATGGCCATATATATTATTTTAATTTTATAAATAAAGTTTAGGCCCTCAACTTCATATAAATAGGCCAATGGCACAAAAGTGTGATACTATTGTTGGTGTGCTTCTTTCTTATGGCAACGTTATATAGCATTTCATTGCTGACCTAAAACACGTCAAAGCTACAACTAGAGTTGAGCGTACCCGAACTGTAAAGTTCGGGTTCGTACCTGACTTTAGGGTGTCTGTGTCCCGAACCTGAACCCGGACATTTGAGAAAAAGTCCGGGTTACGGGTTTGGGTATTTTTTCACGCCTGTTGAATAGCTGCAGGGCAGCCAATCAACAAGCGTTTCACTCGTTTGCCCTTAGAAGCCATCACAGCCATGACTACTAATGGCAAGTGCATCATGTGGCCCAGCCTCGATATGAGCTGGAGTCACGTAGTGCTGCATGTCACATGCTCTCAGGCTAGTGTAGGGAAAGGATGCTGCTGCTGCTGTGAGGGACATATTAGCGTTATAAGATCATCTCATACTAGTATAGGGAGAGGTTCCTGCTGCTGGTGTGAGGGACAGATTAGAGTTATAAAATCATCTCATACTGGTGTAGGGAGAGGTTCCTGCCGCTGGTGTGAGGGATAGATTAGCGTTATAAAATCAATCATCTCATACTAGTTTAGGGAGAGGTTCCTGCTGCTGGTGTGAGGGACAGATTACTGTTATAAAATCATCTCATACTGGTGTAGGGAGAGGTTCCTGCTGCTGGTGTGAGGGACAGATTACCGTAATAAAATCATCTCATACTGGTGTAGGGAGAGGTTCCTGCTGCTGGTGTGAGGGACAGATTAGCGTTATAAAATCATCTCATACTGGTGTAGGGAGAGGTTCCTGCTGCTGGTGTGAGGGACAGATTACCGTTATAAAATCATCTCATACTTGTGTAGGGAGAGATTCCTGCTGGTGGTGTGAGGGACAGATTACCGTTATAAAATCATCTCATACTGGTGTAGGGAGAGGTTCCTGCTGCTTGTGTGAGGAACAGATTACCATTATAAGATCATCTCATACTGGTGTAGGGAGAGATTCCTGCTGCTGGTGTGAGTAACAGATTACTATTATAAAATCATCTCATACTAGTGTAGGGAGAGGTTCCTGTTGCTGATGTGAGGGACAGATTACCGTTATAAAATCATCTCATACTAGTGCAGGGAGAGGATCCTGCTTCTGGTGTGAGGAACAGATTAGCGTTATAAAAAATAATATAAACTTGTGCTAAATAGTACATTTGCGCCCAGAATGAGGAGAGCGTCCAATAAGGGACGTGGTCGTGGTGCTGCTGGTGTTGGTGAAGCTCCTGTTGCAAGAAGAGGACATGGTCAATCTGTGCCAGCTACACGCACAAGTGGAACACCTTCCTCAGGTGCGAGTAGCTGACAGAACCTTCAACGTTATATGGTAGGCCCAAATGCCACTCAATGAATGGTGAGGAAAGAACAAGTACAGGCGATAGTAGATTGGGTGGCTGACAATGCCTCCAGTTCCTTCACATTGTCACCCACCCAGTCCCTTGCTGAAAGCTCAGAGTTGGCACCTGAACCCCATGGCCATCTGTCTTTCACCTCAGCCCCTTGTAAATCAGCCAAGCAGTCTGAGCCCCAAGTCATGCAGCAGTCTCTTATGCTTTTTGATGACTCTGCTGGTGTGCATTCCGTGGGCCATCCACATAGCCCTGCCCCAGAAGTGGAAGACATTGAGTGCACCGATGCCCAACCACTTCTGTTTCAGGATAAGGACATAGAAACACCACCACAACACGTCTCTGATGATGACGAAACACAGGTGCCAACTGCTGCGGCTTTCTACAGTGTGCAGACTGACAAGGAGGGCAGTGGTGAAGAGTGGGTGGAAGATGATGTGGAGGATGATAAGGTCCTAGACTCCACATGGAATGAAGGTCATGCAAGTGACCTGTGCAGTTTGGGGGAAGAGGTGGTGGTCGCACAGAGGCACCAGCACAGCAAAAGAGGAAGCAGGTTGCAAAAGTGGAGCGATCGTTCCCTAGACAGTACACCTGGTACTACCCACTGCACCCAGGGACCTAGCACACCAAAGGCAGCTCCAAGGAATTTCCCGGCATGGCAGTTTTTCAGACAATGTGCTGACGACAAGACAAGAGTGGTTTGCACGCTGTGCAATCAGAGCCTGAAGCGAGGCATACATGTTCTAAACCTGAGCACAACCTGCATGACCAGGCATCTACATGCAAAGCAAAATCCAAGAAAGGTCTCAGGCTCCTCCTGCTTCCTCTTCTGCTGCTGCCTCGGCCTCTTCCTCCTCCTCTACAGTGCCAGTGTAACCTGCCACCCAGCAAACAGACTATGTGACAGCAACACCACCATGTCCGCCACTGTCCCCAAGCATTTGCACACCATGGTCCCATGGAAGCTTACAGCTGTCCATCTCCCAAACACTGGAGAGGAAGAGGAAGTACCCCCCTACCCACTCGCGATCCCTGGCCCTGAATGCCAGCATTTCAAAATTCCTGGCCTTTGAAATGCTGTCATTCCGTCTGGCGGACACGGACAGTTTTCAAAACCTGATGGCGGTGGCTGTCCCACAGTACATGGTTCCCAGCCGCCACTACTTTTCCAGGTGAGCCATCCCTTCCCTGCACAAACAAGTCAGGGACAAGATCAAGTTTGCACTGCGCAACACCATCTGTGGCAAGGTCCACATAACCACTGATACGTGGACCAGTAAGCACGGGCAGGGACATTATATCTCGCTAACTGCTCACTGGGCAAATGTAGTGGCGGGTGGGCCTGAGGCGGATAGCAGTTTGGCGCATGTCCTTCCACCACCGAGGATTGCAGGGCGTTTCTCTTTGCCTCCTGTTGCCTCCTCCTCCTATTCCGCTTCCTCCTCCTCCACCACCTCCTCATCCGCTCAGCATAACACCTTCACCACCAACTTCAGCACATCCACGGGGAAACGACAGCAGGCTGTTTTAAAATTGATATGTTTGGGGGGTAAACCCCACACTGCGCAGGAGCTGTGGACGGGCATTGAACAACAGACCGATGAGTGGTTGTTGCCACTGAGCCTCAAGCCCGGCCTGGTGGTGGGCAACAATGGGCGAAATCTCATAGCAGCTCTGGGCCTAGCCTGTTTGATGCACATCCCTTGCCTGTCGCATGTGCTGAATTTGGTGGTGCAGAAATTTCTAAAAAACTACCCGGATATGTCAGAGCTGCTGCAGAAAGTGCGGGCCGTCTGTGTGCGCTTTCGGTGTTCTCACCCTGCTGCTGCTCGCCTGTCTGTGCTGCAGCGGAACTTTGGCCTTCCCGCTCACCGCCTCCTATGCGACGTGCCCACAAGGTGGAACCCCACCTTGCACATGCTGGAGAGACTGTGCGAGCAGCAGCAGGAAATAGTGGAGTTTCACGGGTCAGTCGCTCTGCGGAACAGCACCACTTCACCATCAACATTTGAGACCTGTGTACCATATTGCGGTGTTTCGAGTACTCCACCAACATGGCCAGTGCCGACGACGCTGTTCTCAGCGTTACTATCCCACTTCTATGTCTCCTTGAAAAAACACTTTGGGTGATGATGGAAGAGGATGTGGCACAGGAGGAGGAGGAAGGGGGGTAATTTCCACGGTTATCAGGCCAGTCATTCACAAGTGGCTTGGAGGGTGGGTTCCTGCACCAGCATAGGCCAGGTGAAAGATTTTCAAGCCAGGGCACAGTTCTGGAGGATGAGGAGGACCAGGATGATGATGAGGAGGAGGAGGAACCGTGTTTACAGCAGGGTGGCACCCAACGCAGCTCATGGGCATCACTGAAGCGTGGCTGGGGGGATACGGAGGACACAGATGATACACCTCCCGCAGAGGACAGCTTTTCTTTGCCTCTGGGCAGCCTGGCACACATGAGCGACTACATGCTGAAGTGCCTGCGCAATGACAGCCGAGTTGCCCACATTGTAACTTGTGCTCAATACTGCGTGGCCACCCTGCTGGATCCCCGTTACAAGGACAACGTGCTGTCCTTAATTCCCTCACTGGAGCGTTATCGGAAGATGCGCGACCACAAGCGCACGCTGGTAGATGCGCTGCTGAGGGCATTCCCAAATGACACCGGGGGCTCAGTGGAAGCACAAGGCGAAAGCAAAGAAGGAGGAAGAGGTCACCAAAGCAGCTGTGGCACCGCCAGCACCTCAGAGGGCAGGGTTAGCATGGCCGAAATGTGGAAAAGCTTTGTTAGCAGCATGCCACAACAAACAGCACCACCAGCTGATAGGCAACGTCTTAGCAGGAGGCACCACTTCAGCAACATGGTGGAACAGTATGTGTGCACACGCCTACATGTACTGACTGATGGGTCTGCCCCATTCAACTGCTGGGTCTCCAAATTGGGCACAGGGCCTGTTGCCCTTTATGCCTTGGAGGTGCTGACCTGCCCTACAGCCAGTGTATTGTCTGAACGTGTGTTTAGCACGGCAGGGGGCGTTATCACAGACAAGCGCAGCCCCCTGTCCGCAGCCAACGTGGACAAGCTAACCTTTATTACAATGAACCAGGCATGGATCCCACAAGACTTGTCTGTACCTTGTGCAGAATAGCCATTTATACCGGCCTCACACAGCCATTGATATACTTAAGTGAATGTATCCTTTTTTTAAAAAATATGTCTCAATATTTTGGGGGCTACCCCAATTAGAAAAAAAAAACAAACAAAAAACAGTGTTGGCTACCTCCTCCTCCTCCACTGCCACTTCCACCACCTACACCGCCACGGTCACCACGTCATCAACCTCCTACTCCACATCCTCCTCCATTTTTTATTTTTTATGTGATTTTAAGTTATTTCCCTATCCACATTTGTTTGCAGGGCACCTGTCCTACTCTTACCCCCATTTTGCTTCCTTTTGCAGCCCTCTAGCCCTTTCCAGGACTTTTTAGAGCCATTTTTGTGCCCAAAAGTTCGGGTCACCATTGGGGTCACCATTGACTTCAATGGGGTTCGGGGTCAAGTTCGGGTCAAGTTCGGGGCCGAACTCACACGTTTGGCCGAACCAGCCGAACCCGAACATCCAGGTGTCTGCTCAACTCTAGCCACAACCCCACATTTCCCCAAACCCCCTCTCTAATCCCTGCATCTCTAATTATTCCTAAAGTAGTCAAACTATATACTTCAGGCATGTGTTTGTAAGCAGTTGGCAAAATTGCAGGGTATAAGTTAATGACCACGTTAATATATGTAAAAAATAGAACAAACAACCCCCCCCCTTCCCCTATGTGTAACATTCATTAATGCATAGGAAACAGCGTGTGCCTTTTTTAACATATCTGCTGCTAACAGCACTGTTGTGGTCTGAAGCCTATGCCTACAGCATATCAGCCATGGTTAAAATACCAGACATTAGGGTTTAAGAAGAAACCCGTGACTATGCACCAAGAACTGTGTGGCAGCAGTACCTCAATGAGAACAGTTGTCAGCAAAAGGCCCAAACTTTGTCCAGACCTCCTTGACACCCAAAGTGAAAATACTAAAGCATGTCCTCCCCCTTCATGAGTTGCAAACTAGTTCAGTAGCAAAATTTTCAGGTCCTGCCCTTTTTGCACCCCCTTCTGTCAGTTTATGGCTTGTGCTTCACCACAGTTGCAGGGATCCAGACACCATTTTCTACAGAAGGCTATGCCTGCCTTCCACCAGCATGTGCAGTGATAATTTCTCTTTTTTGCTGGTTCAAACTGTCAGTGCCTAGGTCCATGTGACCACAGACATGTGATCCAGCAGACATGGGCAGGGGTGGTGTATCAACTTCACTGCACATTGGGCAAATAAGATGGAGCACAGTGCTGAAGCTGGTGCTGCCACCACCTTGATAATCGAGACAGAACAGTCCCCAGTCCACAGTCCTTTTTCCTCAATGGCCTCAGTGAATCTTCAGAACCACCAGTTCACACCAAGTGCACAAGAGCCTATGCAATGTCATAGTCACACCAATGTTTTGCAGCCTGGGGGACAGGAACCATAGAGAGAACTAGAGAACTGGGCCATAGACTCTGGAGACTCTTCAGGGACAGGCATGCTGCAGTATTTAAATTGGCGGTAAACTCAAATCGCTAAATCAATCTAGCCTCCATGTGTTTGTTCATTAAGAAGTGCAGTGTGGTTTATTTTTATTTTTTCCTAAATACCTCTGGAGCTGGAGGAGAGGGGCGGGTAGAGAGGAGAGGATAGGGGAGGGGTGGTGAGATTGTATTCTTTCTACACACTACGGAGCTGACAGGGATAAAGGAGGGGGAAGAGGGGGGAGCTGTAGAGACACAAAGATGCACAGGAGAGAAGCTAGATGATAGAGGCGCGTATCTGGTCCACAATTTCATGGTTTAGCAGCCATGGTAAAGATGGTCAGCTCACAGAGGGGAAGTCAGGACCGGCAGGACTAACCAGGTACCATAGAAGATACAAAGGGGCAATTGACTAGGCAATTGCAGTATGTTATAGCTCGTGCCTTAAAGGGACAGGAGCATGATTTTTTTGGGGGGGGTAACAACCACTTTAAGGCAAGCAATAACATAAAATAAAATAATCTATTATATATGCTAAATTTGTGACGCCAGAATATGGTGTAGTGTCCATGAGAATTGTACCTTTCTGTAATAATACATACAGTTTAAAGGTATCTCCCAAGCATGTAATTTGACGCATTGGTGTTTTTCCCATGTCTTTCTAAAAACGAGGGCTCTCTGCTACTAAACAGTATTTTTTTTTGCATTGGTACATGTACCCTATAGCAGTGTTCAGTTTTCCAGGATAATAGGCATGTCAAAAAGGGTATGGGGACCTGTGCTTGCCTTTGGGAATATATACAGGTGGAAAAAAAAATAAAAAGTCGGGACAGTGGTGGAGGGGAACCCCATTGTATGTAACTTCAAGGAGGAAATGAGAAAAATCACCAAATCGCTCCAGATTAAATGCTTTAGAGATGCCTTTAAGCATCTGTGGCAGTGGTAATAGAGAACAATGCGATTCTCCAGGACAAACTTGGTGACAATATATTCTGGCATCACATAAATTGCATTTGTAATAATGTTTACTTTTACATTATTCTTTGACATACATACAAAAGTATCAATCCAAATATGGTTGATTTTCACCAAAAAAAAAAAATCTTATGTATTAATAAAGACACCATATTTTCATGTATCAGTAATAGGCAAGGATTGAATGGTGAAAGCAGCAGTCAGAAGCAACAGATCTTAAAGATATCAGAAGGGAGATACTTTGAAAAATAAAGACATCAACTTCATACAAATTACTGAACAAAGTATAATAAAATGCCAACACATAGTGCACAACAGCACCTAAAAAATATTACAGTGCCATATTGCAGAGATAATAGCCTGACATATGACACACAGTGTAGTGCAGTGCCTGGAGAGTATGTATCTTGTAGCTTGATTGGGTAGGCAAAGTTATAGTGCGAGATAATTCATTTTAATCACAAAATAACAATTAGAGTGTGTTATTTTGAAGACAGCAGGCAGAAATATTGTAAAGAATCACTGCACATTATGTAAGCAGTTTTACGTGACCACTATGTTAGAGGGAGGGATGCAGTTTTTATAGTGACAAAATAGCATTTTATGTCATATTTTAAAGCCAGAAATAGTGACATGCTACAACTCATGTAGGTGTTTTTACTAGTCCACAATAGACGAGGAAGAGACTAGGCAAGTTTTATCATGAAATAAAAAAGTATTTCAGACACAAGAGCCAGAAATATTGTTCATACTAGATGAACCCTATGTAAGCAGCCTTTGTAGGTTGCTATTTAAGAGGAAGAGACTAGGCATGTTTTATCATGAAATAAAAATTAGAATGTAATTTTTAGAGTCAGAATCCAAAAAAGTAGTACAGATTAAATGCATAATTTCTAAGGCTTTTTAGTGGGCTGCAATTCCAAAGAAAGACACCAACATTTATTTTAAAATAAAAATGATATTGTATGTTTTCTGAGATAAAAGTCAGTGCAGCGAGCTTAATGGAATTAATGTATATTTTCAAACATGAGCCACAAATACTGTACATACTCGATGCATACTATGTATGCAGATTTAGTAGGTACCAATTTAAGAGGGAGAGATGAGCCAGAATGTATGAAAATCTAAAAATTAGAGTGTATTATATCATATTAAAGGCATTACATATTTTACAGATTCATTGCTCAGTAAGACTTTTTGCTATGCTGCAATTTTACGGGAGAGAAAGCAAGCATTTTTTAAACTGGATTTAAATATTACATTGTCTTTTTCTGTGACAAAAAACAGAAACATTGTATAGATGCTTAGTATGTTATCTTTTTTACTTGGATGCAATTTTCAAAGAAGAGTCGGCAGATTTTACCTGGATTAAAAATTACAGTGTCTTTTTTTTTCCAGAGAGAGAGAAACCAGGAACATTGAACAGATGTGACGCACAGTATGTTATCCTGTTTACTAGGCTGCAATGCCAGAGGGAGAGAAAAGACAGATTTTAACTGCAATCAAATATTTACAGTGTATATTTTATGATACAGAAATCTGAAAAAATGTGCAGATTTGTTGCACAGTATGTTTTACCTTTTTTCTGGGATGAAATTTCAGAGGGAGAGAGCAAGCAGATTTCCACTGGAAATAAACATTTACAGTGTATTGGTTCTGAGTCACCAGACAGAAAACAAATACAGATTAAATGTACAGTATTTAAAGTAGTTGTAAACCTTTGCATATACCCAGTGAAGTGACTGGTCCCAGGTGATACACAGAGATGATGCAAGTCCTGCTACATAAGATGTACCTGTTTATCTGCAACTATCTCCTCTGTAGTTCATTCTAAAAACACACAGGTTAAAGGATTTTTCTCAGTTCCAGCAGCAGGGGTGGGGATGTTCACCGAATGTCCAACATACACATATAACAAATATATATACAAAGCCATGAGGGTGGAACAAATCAGTTTCACCAATTGGAGGACACAACAATTAAGACAAGATGAAAAGCACATTTGTAATGATGCTTGCTTCTAGGTTGTGAGAACCTCTCCTTAGGCTGTGATTAAAAACAACAGAAAAAATACAGAAATGAATGTACATGAACTATCGAATACAATTCGAATAAAGCCTTAAACAAAGAGAGGCTGATTCAAGAAAGAAAAAGATCCACGTGATTTTTGTGATTCATACCAGATGGACTTTTAGTGCCTAAGTTAAATATTCACCAGACTTCACACTTCAACAGCTTGCAAAAGAATGTCCAAGTACGTCCCATGCGCAGCTACCTGGCTGATGAATGCAACTGTTCCTCCAATATATTTTGATAACATACTGCATTCATCTTGCAATCAATGTTGACCAAATTTCCTGTGCCTTTGCAGCTCACATATCCCCAAAACATCAGCGACCCACCTCCATGTTTAACAGGCCTTGTTGACTCCTCTCCAAATGTAGCATTTATGGTTGTGGCCAAAAGGCTCAATTTTGGTCTCATCACTTCAAATGACTTTGTGCCAGAAAGTTTGAGGCTTGTCTCTGTGCTGTTTGGCGTATTGTAAGCGGGATACTTTGTGGCATTCGCATAGTAATGGCTTTCTTCTGGCGACTTCACCATGCGGCCCATCTTTCTTCAAGTGCCTCCTTATTGGGCATCTTGAAACAGCCACACCACATGTTTTCAGAGAGTCCTGTATTTCACCTGAAGTTATTTGTGGGTTTTACTTTGCATCCCGAACAATTTTCCTGGCAATTGTGGCTGAAATTTTAGTTGGTCTACCTGACTGTGGCTTGGTTTCAACAGAACCCCTCATTTTCCAATTCTTGGTTAGAGTTTGAACACTGCCAATTGACATTCTCAATTCCTTGGATATCTTTTTATATCCCTTTCCTGTTTTATATAGTTCAAGTTATTTTCCCCGCAGATCCCTTGACAATTTTTTTGCTTTCCCCATGACTCAGAATCCATAAACGTCGGTGCAGCACTGGATGAAAGATGCAAGGGTCTGTCAGGAGTCCAGAAACTCCATGACCTTTTATACACACACGCACTAATTACAAGCAAACAGACCACAGGTGAGGATGGTTACCTTTAATAGCCATTCAAACCCCTTTGTGTCAACTTGTGTGCATGTTATCAGGCCAAAATCACCAGGGTATGTAAACTTTTGATCAGGGTCATTTGGGTAGTTTCTGTTGTCATTATGATTTAAAAAGAGTAAACACAGTTGATTGATAATAAATGGCTTCAGCCAAACACTAACCAGTGAAAGAAAAGTTTTTGTGTTCTCTTTCATATTCCCTGAAAAATGGCCAAGAAATCATAAATTCTGGCAGGGTATGTAAACGTATGAGCACAACTGTACTTTAATCGATATTAAAGGAGTTTTCAAATGTTTTGGTATTATGCATGCTCTAGGAATGTTATATTTATATTTGTATGTGATTGTGGATGTTATGTTTTGTGGTGTTGTTTCTTTTCTTGAGGAAAAATTAATAAAAAGATTATAAATCAAATACAAGTTATAGACAGGTACATGAATTTAGCACATTCTTCACCACTTTAAGACTGCATGAGAGACACTTTCACAAAATCTGTCTGTGCCAATCTTTATCAATTCCAGGGAATGTGTCAAAAAAACATTTGATTCCTCTATTGCAGGGAGTCATGGAGAAGAAAGCCAGGTGGGCTGTTATCCCAATTAGCAAAACACCAAAATATGCCCCCATAGTAGGTAGACTACATATATGAGCAGGTCCAAGATGGTAAGAAAAGGGCAAGAAAAAGGCAAGATGTTCCAAACATAAATGTACCCACCAAGCATCAGAAAATATCTTCACAATAGATACAATAAAGTATATACAGGAGCGGCAGTCCAGTATGGTATGATGAAGGCAACATTTTCCAAACGAAAGGATACCCATATGGGCAACAGCAGAGGAGGAAATCCAGACTATTCCACCTGACCACAGTTCACAGTGCATTGCAAAACATTATTGGTGATTAAATCTGGTGCTGTGGTGGAAGGGCACAAAAGTTCAGCGTTTGGGAGAATGACAAACAAGCAAAGTTCGAAGCTGCATTGGGTTGCAATCAAATCTCATCTCTACTAGTGATCACTCCAATAGTGGTGTCCATGCAGAACTCTGGTCTTCTTTTATCCAATTCTTAGTACTTCAAAGTACTACTAAGTAAATGTTGTCTTTCAGGTGATGTGGAAATATAACCAGGTTTTTCTTAGTTTGGGCTGGTTCACACATAGGCGATCCGACTTCAGGCGCGACTTTGCTAGGTGATTGGAACGTGACGTCAAGGTGACTTGAGCGTGACTTTGGGTGACTTACAATACTACTTAAAGGGACTTCCATTACAGACAACTTTGCCTGTGGCCAATCAGAGAAGGGAGGGAGGGGGTTGCCTGGGTAATTTGTGGGGAGTACCTTGGTAAATTCTTTTTTTTCCCTGTAAAGTTGCTTCAATATAGATGGGGATCCGACTTGGAGACTTCCATTGAATTCTATGGGCACAAGTCGGTTAGAAGTCGCCTTGAAGTAGTACAGGAATGAAGTCAGAGCGACTTCAGTAGTGTACATTAAGACGGCTCTCATTCATTTCAATGGGATTTCTGATGTCAAGCAACTTGGGGCAACACAAGTCGGAGTGCAAGTCGCCTATGTGTGAACCGGCCCTTACAGCAGGAAAATTGGAAACACGATTCCTTGACTTTGAAGAGTAGAAAAGATAAGTGAACACATTAATTTATACATTTACCTGGGGATTTTTAAATGTCTCCATCAAATTATATTTAGAGAATTCTTTTGAGGTTATGCATTATGTTATCCTTGCTGAGTTCTAGCTCATTTGCTTGTAAATACAGACTGATTTTGCTGCAGCCTTCTTAGTATTTTCATTACCTAATTTACCATGACCTGCCCTCTAGACATTGCCAGAATATTACCACTGAATCTATTGTCTGTCATTTGTTTGTTTCTGAACAGTGTACCTAAATCCTTCTAGACAAATTATAATGTGGAAAATCTTGCAGAGTGTCAGTGTTATGTGTTTTTTAATTTGTAGGATGACCCATTGTATATTCTCTGACTCATGTCTTGAACATTTATAAAGAGTCTTTTTAATTGAGCTTAAGACAAACAAGTCCTGTTTTTATACATATTTACATATTTAATCTATGTACTTAAAGCATCATATTTGCCAGGACGTGACAAGATCTTATTATAAGTGTAAAGTGTACGTGAGGCAGATGTGAAATATTAGCACATTTGCATCATCAACAAGGACTTTTTTGGCCCGTTTCCTGTACATGAAGAATTTGGTTTTATAATTTGAAAGCAGCCTCTTTGACGGTGTTGAAAACTTTGAAAAGCACAAAATGTTTACGCAGGGGCACTTGCGCTACTTTATTTGAGACTCTGTGTTCCTAGAAAGACAGGGATTAGGTGCTATTTTGGCAAAGAACAGCAATAACAAAAATTACATGCACCTATGTGGCTCTTTGCATGCACTTTCAGTTTAATACTAATGTATTTTGTTAAAAAAACAAATAGAGATGTGATCTTGAAAGGTTCTAGTATATGACCTTGCGCTTAGGCAACTTTTTTTTTAATTCTTTATTTTCTTCAAAAAAATTAAACAAAAAACATACAATGAGAGTACCATAGTCACCACAATATATAGGATACAGAATATAAAGTCAACCACAAGGGGTGTCATCCAATACCTGAGTAGTCATAAACAATATGCATATGATTTCCAGTCTGTACATTTAAAGGAAATGTCCTTAATCGGCAGCACTTCGAATGACAGCTGGGACATGCTATGTATCACAAAGCAGTAGCGACTGTCAAAGTGTAGTCGTTCCACTGTAAAATAATGCTTGCAGATAAAGTCATTGAGTTACATAGTGTAATAATGTGTTGTTACATTGTATGTACTTTTTCAACTATATGTCGATTAACCACTTCCACACCGCAAGCAGTATATTTACTGTGGCAGTGTGGACGTGTACCGCAAATCGCTGTAAATAGACGGTGATTTGCGGAGTGGCTGCTAGGGGGGCGCACGCGTGTGCCCGCCGCACTCCGGAGGACCCGATGAGCAGCCAGAACAAAAGAGCGGGGAACCGCCGATGTAAACACGGTGGTTCCCCGCTCTGTCAGTGGGGACATAAGAGATCTACTAATCCTTGTCACTGGGATCAGTTAGATCTCGTATGCCCATAACAGCCACCTCACAGTTAGAACATGCCTAGGGAACACAGTTAACCCTAGATCTCCCCCTGCAGGTTAACCCCTTCACTGTCAATGCCATTTATACAGTAATCAGTGGACATTTACATTTCTGATGGCTGTATAAATGTCATTGGTCCCAAAAAAGTGTCAAAATGGTCCGACATGTCCACTGCAATATCTCAGTACCGCTAGTAAAAAATAAAAATAAAATTAATCCAGAAATGAATTCTCATCATCCGTAAACGCGGCACCTTTAGCGCAAACCAATCAATAAATGCTGATTGCGATTTTATTTACCAAAAATATGAGGAATATAAATCGGCCAAAACTGATGAAAAAAAAATGTTTTTTTATCTTTTTTTTTTGGATTTGTATTTTAGCAAAAAGTGAGAAAAATTGTTTTTTTTTGCAAAAATGTCGCTCTTTTTTTGTTTATAGCGGCGATCAGAAATGACACCGAGGTGATCAAATACCACCAAAAGAAAGCTCTATTTGTGTGAAAAAAAGGACACAAATTTCGTTTGGGTACAACGTCGCACGACCACGCAATTGCCAGTTAAAAGACGCAGTGCCAAATCACAAAAAGTGCTCTGGTCCTAACGTGGGAAATCCTTTCGGGGGTGAAGTCCCCCCTCTTTGCTTACCTGCAAAGTAAAGGCATAATGTGCTAGTATGCATCACACTTCTTTCAGAGCGCATGCGCCGATGATGTCATCGGTGCAGTATACAGTAAATATCTTCTAAACGGTGCAAGTTTTGAAGATATTTACAGTACATATAGGTAAGCCTTATAATAGGCATACCTATAGGTACAAACATTAGAGGGAAGTTTACTTCCTCTTTAAGGGGTAACCTTTGATCTATAAATGACATCAGCCAATGAAATGTAAAAAAAAAAGTATTCCTATTTAATCTCTCTGTTAACCTTTAGGCTAGGTTCACATCTGTGCGGGTGGTTCCTGCTGTGGGAACGCTCCTGTTCCCCCAGCCGCAACAACCTACACAGAAAAACGCGGGGGCAGTGTGCGGGTGCCATTAATGCTAATGGAAATGGCACCCACACTGGGAACCGCACTGCACTTGCAGTTCCTGTGCAGGCTGCAGTTTATGAAATTCTACAGGGACCTTTTCACTGCATTTCAGAAGGCACAGCAGCCCATGCAAATGAATAGGCTGCCGTGCTCATGCAAAACACTGCCCATAGAGCCTCACAGATGTAAACCTAGCCTTAGTTAACCCTGATTAGCCCTAAATAGCTACTGCGCCCCCTTCTTCTCTTATATAATATTTTTCTTCTGATTTCTTTCTTTCTATTTTTACTACCTATGACCACTTCCCGACCCCACTATAGCCAAAAGACAGCTACAGCACGGTCGCCCAGTTTTGGGAGTGTATCCATGGACGTCCTACCAGAACCATGCCCCCTGTGTGCACGCATCCAGGGCCGAAATTGGGGGGGGGCGGCTGCCATGGGTGACACATCTAGGGGGGTTCCGCCCCCACCCGCACTGGGAACCGCTGCTCTAAGGGTGTTACTGCCACCCATAAAAATGTAATGGACAGGCAGGTCTCCCCCCTAGTCTTGCCCAGTGTCCAAACAGCCTATGTATTTTCTGCGTAATGCATCCCAGAGAAGGGGAGGCTTCAAAGAAGGCCTTGGAATGGGTGGGGGGGGGTGCAGAGGAGGCCCTGGAATAGAGGGTGCAGAGGAAGCCCTGGGCTGGGGTTGCAGAGGAAGCCCTGGGCTGGAGGGTGTAGAGGTGGCCCTGGACTGGGGGCTGCAGTGAAGGCCCTGGGCTGAGGGGGGGCAGAGGAGGCCCCCAGATGGGGGGGTTAGAGGAGGCCCTGGACTGGAGTGTGCAGTGGAGCCCCTGAGCTGATGGGGGGTGTGGAGGAGGCCCTGGGCTGGGAAGTGCAGAGGAAGCCATGGGCTGGGGGTGCAGAGGAGACCCTGACCTAGGGGGGCCCAGATGAGACCCTGGACTTGGGGGATGCACAGGAGGTCCTGGGCTGGGGGGGTGCAGAGAAGGCCCTGGACTGGGGGGTGCAGAAGAGACCCTGGACTGGGGGAGTGCAGAGGAGGCCCTGGCCTGGAGGGGAGTACACAGGAGGCCCTTGACTAGGGGGTGCAGAGGAGGCCCTGGACTGGGGGATGCAGAGGAAGCCCTGGACTAGGAGGGGAGTACACCAGAGGCCCTGGACTTGGGGGTGTAGAGCAGTGTTTCTCAACCTTTTACGGTGAAGTACCCCTGCAGGTCTAAAAAAAATTCCTAAGTACCCCTGTCTGGAGAAAGTCATTTCTATTGTTTGGGTGTCATGGTTTCTGTGTGTGTGTAATGTCAGTATGTTTGTGATGGTTTTTGTTCGTGTTCAACATCATTGTATGTGTGTATGCTGCAATGACAGAGACACACACACACACACACACACACACACACACATACATATATATATAATAAAAAAAAATATATATATATATACAGATAGATGAACACTGACAATCCCAAACTAACACACTGTCAGACACACGCACATAATCCAAAATTAATACACAGGTAGACACATGCACGCACAAGAAGCCTACCTGTGCAGTGCCCACCAAATGCAGCCTCATAAATACAGTGCCCACTAAATGCAGCCTCCTGAATGCAGTGACCACCAAATGCAGTGCCCACCAAATGCAGCCTCCTGAATGCAGAAAAGAAATGCAGAAAACGAGGGGCCCGGCCTGCGATGAGGTTCCTTAGCCCTCTCGGCTCGGGGAGAAAGGTACTCTTCCCACCTGTGAGATCCTTGATGATCTCATCCAGAGAAGCTCCAAAGAGGCGCCCTCCCTGAAAGGGCAAGTCAGTTGATGCCTGGTCCCCAAACCAGCACTTCAACCAGAGTACACGCCTGATCACTACTGTGAAGGCGGACAGCTTTGATAGTATGGGAGCTATGTACAGGGCTGCATCACAAAGATACCTGAGCCCCTGGGTGAGCTGTTCAGTCAGCTCCAAAGTTTCAGGCGGGACATGCGCCTCGCACAAACCATGCTGCAAAATCACAGCCCATTCCGTCAGAGCTTGCGCCACAAGTGCTGATGCAAGAACCGGCCGCATGGCCAACCCAGTCAAGACAAACATGACTTTGGCAACTGCCTCGCCCCTCCTGTCAGCTGGATCCTTAAAAGAAGGCGTGCCCTCCACTGGAATAGTGGTTGCCTTGATCAGGCGGGACACCGGGGGGTCCACCTTGGGAGAAACCCACTTCTGCGACATACTGTCCTCAAAAGGATAACGTATAGCAAACCGTCTTGGTAGAGGCAGAGAGCCCTGCGGCCGCTGCCACTCTTTGTACACAAACTGATCAAAGAAGGGTACATAGGGGAACACCTTAGGGATACGAACCGGCCTATATGATCCAAAGATCACAGCCGACTCTTGCGAGTCCCACGCTGTCCCCAGCTTCAGTGTCTCCCGGACAGCTGAGATTAAGGAGTCCACCAAAGCCCTTTCATGTGCAACAGTGTGCCCTGAAAGATCTTCTTCCCCATCAGAGGAATCCTGGAGCTCCCCATCTGAAAAACTCGAGGGGGGTCCCCATCCTGGTGGACCCCCCTCAATGTCCGAATCCCCCCAGATGAAGGGGAAGGAGGAGGCGGCTGTCTTCTGTCCACTCTGCAGTCACGGCCCAACTCTGCCCGGGAAATAAAGGACTCCAGGACCGGGGTCACTGTAGCCAGAGGAACCACAGGTCCCAGCACACCCTCAGCCCCAGCGGAGGTCCTCGCTACCCACACCGGACACAAACATCACCCAAGAGGGGTCTAAGCACCGGAGGTAGGCGCCCCCCCCACCCCAGGCACACAGGACAGGGACCCCTGCAGTTACACACAGGAGGACCGACCGTAGCTCACACCCTACCCCAGGAGAAGCACTGCTGAAGCTGCTGAGTACGCCTTACCAACCACTTAAAAAGCATTGCTGCTGCTGCCGTCCCAGTGTCTCAACATGTCTGCTTAGACCAGGAAGTGCTCCGGGACCGCCCTCCCTCCAGTCATAGCCTTTAATGCATGGCTGACCAACCAAAAATGGCCGCCGTGCACACTAGAGGCCAAACTGAGTGTGCGACTCCCGCAAAATGGCGGCCGTATACAAGATGCGGCCAGCTCCGGGAAAGTGGCAGCCGGGCCAATGAAAAGTGGTCCTAAAGTGGGAAATCCTTCCAGGGCTGAAGTGGTTAAAATGGGAACTTTTCCTGTTTGGCTCCCATAGACTTCAACGGGGTTCACCATTCAGGTTAGAACATTTCCCCTGGTCGTGAGTTCTGCTGCAAACCGAACGGGGATGTTCTGCCAATCCTTAATCACCATTGTCATTACTGTTTTCACCATTGTCATTACATTTTCTAGGGATGGGCCCCTAAGTCGAGTGCATGTTCGACTCGAACATCGGGGGTTCGCCTTTTCAGAACATCCCGAACATTATGGGGCGTTCGCGGGAACTTCGAGCGCACTATAATGCATTCCAAAGGTGGGGAAAATGCTGTCCACTGATTGGCCAAAGCATATATAAAGCTGCTTGTACAGTAGCTCTATGCAGTATGTATAACGGTGGATAGAGAGTTAGCTTAGCAAGCGGCGTGCAGGCAGTTTAGAGCAGCTAGCTGGTAATTGTGCATTGTGAAAGACAGATTGATAGATAGATAGATAGATAGATAGATAGATAGATAGATAGATAGATAGATAGATAGATAGATACAGGGATCTATATACAGTCAGTTAGAACAGGCAGTTTAGTGTAGAGTGAAATATATACTAGATAGATAGAACCTCTGAACCATAGCAGGCCACATGCCCTCAACATGGGGAGCACCTTGTCCCCATGTTGATGGGGAGAAGGGCCTCATCCCCGCAATTCTTGCTGGTGGTTGTGGGGTCTGCGGGCTTATCGGAATCTGGAAGCCCCCTTTAATAAGCGGGCCCCCAGATCCCGATCCCCCTATGTGAATAGGTATGGGGTATATTATACTGCTACCCATTCACCAAAAAAGGAGTAAAGTGGTACAAAAACAAGAGGCAGCTTTTGACAAGTCCTTTATTGTGTAAAATAGCTCTTCTTCTTTCTTCTTTCTTCCTCCATCTTCTCCTGCCCCGGTCCTTCTTCTGGTCATCTGCTTCTTCTTTCGGTCTTCTTCCTTCCACTCTTCATCTTCAATCCTCATCTTCTTCTTCCTTCTTCTTTCAGCTGCCGCATGTCGTGCCGTCCAGAGGAGTCTCCCAAAATGGGCAGTCTTCAGTTTGACATGTCTTTTATAAGAAGGGGCGGGGCCACCCGGTGATGTAAATGGGTTACCCGTCCCTTCTGACATCATTTGTTGTCAGAGGGGGCGGGTCACCCATTTACGTCACAGAGTGTCCCCGCCCCTTCTTATAAAAGAAATGTCAAACAGTCCCACAGTCTGTGAGCAGTGCTGCCATTGGAAGTCCCCTCCTTCTTCATCTCCCACTCTCTTCACTACTCCCGACGCCTCCCTCTGAGTTCACAGGAGCTGGAACTATAAAGAAGGCATCTGGTATCAATGCGCACTGACAGTATTGACTGTCAACGCACATTAAGAACAACACTGGAAATAACATTGGGTGGTATACATTCGCTACAATGTTAATTTGTGGCAGAACCCCTGGGGACTACCAAAATTTTCTTGTGGACCATCAGTGGTCCACGAACCACTGGTTGGTGACCACTAGTCTATAGCATGCTGAGAATTTTCAGGTACTACATAGTTCAAAGCTTAACTGAGCCCATCATTATAATCAGCATGGAATATTGAAAATATGTTTCTCTGAAATATGGAAAGTTCTGATGGGTGGGGCAAAAAGGCTTGAATGTGGAAATCTGGATTATGAAAAACTTGACATTTGATATTTACTGATTTACTAAGACCTTTAGGGGGTCTCCCTAAGAAACGTTTGTTTTCTTTTCAATGAGAGTTTTTACATTTACAATATTATTATTATTATACACAATATATATTGCGCCAACAGTTTACGCAGCACTTTACAATGTAGAGGGGGCACAGTACAATTACAATACATTCAAATAAAAGTACAGATCTGTGCTACACACAAAATAAAATAAAACAATACCCAATATAATAAAAAATTGATAGCAGCCAGCATAATCTTGATTGATCATTCAAAACAAAATAGCAGATAGTCCAATATGCAGCGCTGATAGACAAAATTGATGTAATATGCCAGAGTGGAGAAAGAGTATAGATCCCGGCAACCCTTCAGTGCAAGTTGAAAGCACACCACACCACGTGAGCAGCTGATCCCCTACCAGATCCACTCAAAGGTAGCGCAGAGTTAAGGGGATATAATCTTGGAGGTCAGATACTTCCCCTATACCCTGGCCTATTAAACAGGTGGAGACCATCGTATGTGTACACTTTGGAGGATGTTTTGATCCGGAGCTTGAAGCGTGTCTCATGCGCTGCCTTTGAGTGAATCTAAGCATCGGATGTGTACGATTTGGGGGATGTTCTGATCCGGAGTTTGATATGTACCCTATGCGCTACCTTTGAATGGATTTGGTAAGGGGATCAGCTGCTCAAGTGGTGTGGTGTGCTTTCAACTTGCACTGAAGGGTTGCCGGGATCTATACTCTTTCTCCACTCTGGCATATTACACAATTTTGTCTATCAGCGCTGCATATTGGACAATTACAATACAGTTCAATACAGAAGGGACAGGAGGGCCCTGCTCATAGAGTTTACATTCTAAAGGGAGGGTGGTGGTGGTACAAAAGGTAATAGCTGCGGGGGATGGGTTGATGGGGTGGCTCAGATACAGTTCTTAGGTGGGTGAGGGATAGCCTTCTCTGAATAAATCAGTTTTCATGGATCTCCTAAAGGTGGACAGGGTAGGGCTGATCGGACATACCGGGGCAGGGAGTTCCAAAGGATGGGAGAGGCTCTGGAGAAGTCCTGAAGGCAAGCATGAGAGGAGGTAATAAGAGAGCTAGAGAGCAGGAGGTCCTGGGAGAAGCAGAAGGAACGATTTGGGCGATATCTGCAGATGGGGTTGGTGATGTAGCCGGGGGCAATGTTGTGGATGGCTTTGTATGTTGTGGTTAGTATTTTGAATTTTATACGGTGGGGTAGGGGAAGCCAGTGAAGGGATTGGCAGAAAGGGGCAGCAGTCACGGATCGGTTAGTGAGGTGTATGAGTCTAGCAACAGCATTCATAATAGACTGAAGAGGGGATGGCCTGTGTAAGGGTAGGCCGGTGAGGAGAGAGTTGCAGTAGTCAAGGCGGGAAATAACCAAGGAGTGAATACGTTGTTTTGTGGTGTCGTTAGTCAGGAAGGGTCGAATTCTGGAGATGTTGTGGAGATTAAGGCGGCAAGATTTAGCCAGTGATTGGATGTGGGTGCTGAAGGAGAGGCTAGAGTCAAGGATTACACCCAGCACCCTGGCATGTGTAGAGGGACCAATGGTTGTCCTGTTGATCTTAAGAGTAAAGTCATGGGAGGGGAACCGGGAAGGAGCAAATATAACAACCTCAGTTTTACAAAGATTGCGTTTAGGAAAGTGGTGTGACATCCATACAAATATGTCATACAGTAAGTTGGTGATCCGTGAGGAGATCGAGGGGTTGAGTTGAGGAGTAGAGAGATAGATCTGGGTGTCTTCGGCGTAAAGGTGGTATTGAAAGCCATGGGAGGTTATTAACTGGCCCAGGGAAGAGGTATAGAGAAAGAATAGGAGGGGCCCAAGGACGGACCCTTGGGGTACCCCAACAGAAAGAGGAAGAGGAGCAGAGGAGATGGAGTTGTAAGTGACACTGAAAGTGCGCTGAGATAGGTAGGAGGAGAACCAGGATAAAGCAGAATCATGGAGGCCAAGGGAGTGGAGTTTGCTGAGGAAGAGCGGGTGGTCAACTGTGTCAAAAGCAGCAGAGAGGTCCAGGAGTATGAGTATGGAGTACTGGTCATTGGTTTTAGCAGTAAGTAGGTCATTGGTGAGATTTAGTAGGGCAGTTTCAGTGGAATGCTGTGGGTGGAAGCCAGACAGTAGAGGGTGGAGAATATTGTTGTCAGTGAGGTAGCAACTCATTTGGTCATGGACTAGGCGTTCGATGAGCTTGGAGGCAAAATGGGAGTAGGGAGATGGGTCTTAAGTTATTCAAACAGGTGGGGTCAAGGGAGGGTTTTTTAAGTATGGGGGTAACCAGTGCATGTTTGAGCGAGGAGGGAAAGATACCAGAGGAGAGGGAGAGGTTGGAGATGTGGATTAGGGAGTTTAGGATAGAGCGGGAAGGTGGTCTCAGTAATTGTGAGGGTACAGGGTCCAGGGGACAGGTGGTGAGGTAGGCCATGGAGAGGAGTTCATTAACTTCCTTGGTGGTAACAGGGCAGAAGGAGGAGAGTGTTGAGTACGGTATTGGATCTGGTGTGTTGGATAGGGGAGGAAGTTGGATGTTGGATATCTCCTTACGAATTGTGTCGATTTTGCTTTTCTAATGGTTTGCAATTTCATGAGCGGTAAGCAAGTTGGTAGGTGGGAGGAGTGGGGTTGAAGTAAAGAATTAAGGGTAGAAAAGAGTTGACGAGGTTTGGGTGAGAGAGTTTTCATGAGAGTGTTGTAGTAGGTTTGTTTAGCAGTGTGGAGGAAGTAGTATTTGAGAAGGGTAGATTTGTAGAGGGTAAAGTCTTGCAGGGATTTAGATTTACGCCACGCTCGCTCAAGAGCACAGCTGCGTCTCTTGAGACATCTGGTGTCATCTGTTTTCCAGGGTTGTGGCAGATGAGGCCTAGTTATGCATGTAGAAAGGGGAGCAAGTGTGTCTAGGGAGGAGGACAGCGTGTTGTTGTAGATGGAAGTGGTTTGGTCTGGGCAGGACAGGGGTGCGGTTTTGTCGTAGAGGCCATCAGTAGCAGAATGAAAGAGGGAAGGGTTGAGGGGGTGGAGGTTTCTGCGGGTAGTGGTTTGTAGCATGGCAGCATGGGAGGTAAGAGACAGAGAGTGTGTGAAACGGATAAGGTTGTGATCAGAGAGAGGAAGGGGGTGTTAGAGAGGTTGCAGGGGGTGCAACAATGGGAGAATAAAAGGTCAAGAATGTTGCCATTGGAGTGAGTGGTGGCTTGTGTCCATTGCGTTAGATTAAAAGAGGAGGTTAAGTTGAGAAGTGGTTGTGGTATTAATATTGATTGGAATGTTAACGTCACCTTGGATGATGTCAGGTATATCAGAGGATAGAAAATAGGGTAGCCATGCAGAGAAGTCGTCCAGAAAGCATGAGACTGGTCCAGGAGGCCAATAAATGACTGCAACCCTCAGACAAGCTGGAGAGAAAAGACAAATGCAGTGCACTTCAAAATAGAAGGGGGAAAGAGAGGGAGGTGAGGGAAGAACATGGAAGGTGCATTGTGGGGAGAGGAGAAGTCAGACGCCACCTCCTTTCCGTCCACTGGGTGTGGGCGAGTGAGTCCAGAGGAGGCCACTGTGGGACAGGGCAGCTGGAGAGGTAGTATCGAATTCCCAGAGCCAGGTTTCGGTAATAGCAAATAGATTAAGGGAGTTGGATAGGAAAAGGTAATTGACAGAGGCTAGTTTATTAAAGACTCAGCGGGCATTCCAGAGGGCACATGTAAGGGGGAAGCTGACTTGTGGAATCAGGGGAATTTGGATGAGAAAGTGGGTGTTACTACTACTGTTGGAGGAGGTACACAGCAAATTTTGGCAGTGGGAATAGTGTGTAGGAGGACCGGGGTTTGGTATGATATCCCCAGGTATTAGGAGTAGTAGGAGGGTGAGGGTGGTAAGGTGGGAGTGGGATTTATAGGAGGGCAGATGCTGTAGTGGAGTGGAAGTGGTGACACTGCGTGGGCCTAGAATGAGCAGGAGGTGATAAGTGCAGAAATATTGAGTGGGCAGAAGTGAGGAAGATATGTACAGGTTGCGGGCTGGAGAGGGGGGGTAAATAAATGAGAGTTTGAGGAGAGAGGATGTTATAGCAAAGAAGATTATTGTGAGCATGTTGGAGGGTTGAGGGAGGGGAATAGAAGGAAGGCTGAGGAAAGTAAGAAGATGAAGGAGAACTTCCTTGCAAATTGGTGTGGAACACTAATGTCTATACTTGCTTTTTGTTGAAGTCTCTTAGTCAAAGTGCCTGTGCCTGTCACTCCTGCGACACTTGTCGCAGGAGTGACACTTTGCGCAAGGAGTGGCCAGCCCAAGCCCTCGTCAGCTGTCCCAGAGATTGAATTACATTTATACTGGGATGGTGTGGGGTGGGGAGATTGACAATCATTCAATTGCTAAAACCAGGCTCATGGGCAGGGTGGGGGTTTACAACTGGCCTGGACAGAGTGCAATGCAGGAGGGGGCAACAGGATAACATTAAAATGTTTGAACTTATTGTGATTACATTAGATATTTGTAATATATTAAATATGGTTTACATGTAATGTACTGTATCTATGTAGCACCTAAAAGTCCTAATATACGCACGACATATACAGTATGGTGTTTAGATATTGTTCTGAATAGAGTGCACAACTGTTAACATTTCTGCCATTTTTTTTATTTCAGTCTGTGACCCCCCATTGGTGAGGTTTTCCCTTGTCCCTATGAAACCCACACAAGAAATGGGGGTGTGGTTGTCATGAGGACAGGAAGGCATGGTTTGCAATAAAGGTATTGGCTTTCTCTTCCTCACTCTACTAAAAATGTGCGCACAGTGGAACATGCCACTAAAAAACACCTTTAGGTTGAATTAGAGCGGAGACTGCGAGCCAGGCCCTCTTGTCCATCATCAGAGCTTGACCTCACAAATGCACTTCTGGAAGAATGGTCAAACATTCCCTTAGACACACTCCTAAACCTTGTGGACAGCCTTCCCAGAAGAGTTGAAGCTGTTATAGCTGGAAAGGGTGGGCCAACTCAATATTGAACCCTACAGACTAAGACTGAGATGCCATTAAAGTTCATGTGCGTGTAAAGGTAGGCATCCCAATACTTTTAGTAATATAGTATATGTTGTAGTTAGAGTTTAAAACAGTATATTGTAAAAATGGTACATCCATTCAGCACAGCAAAATCCGTACAGCAGAAATGAAACATGCTGCTACATGAATCACCATCAAGTTTTATATCTTCCTGTGCCAGCACTTACAGGTAAATGTAAACATTCTGCAACAGAATTCTGTCTGTGCAGAAAATCCCTAATGTGCTTAATGTATTACAATCATTTGGTGGCCAAGTTTTAATGTAATGTAAAGACTGAAGAGATTTCATCAAAAGCACTTTTATTATGGGAAGATATTATGTTTAGAGTGAGATATAAGCATGTTATGGTTACAAGATAGATTCTTGGCTTCAATTCTAATTAAGGGTGAAAGTAAATATTCTGTATTATGTTCAGCTGAAGTATCTATTTAAGCTTCTTATCATGGGTATTTTGATTGATTTTTGCTATTTGGGTGCCTTGATAAAAGTAGTTAATTATTTATTGGTAGAAATAAGTAGGCCATGCAAATATTTGTTTTCCCCTCAAATGGGCTATAATATTGGTGCTTACATTAGAGAATGTAGCTGAGTGAAGTGGGAAGATTGATGTATCATTGTGTTTCCACCTAAATCATGAGAAGCTGTTTTCACTGAATACTGTACATTTAGGGTATCCTGACTTAAGGATAACTGTACTTATGTTTAGAAATAAGAAATCCCCTCTGGGTGATATATGTACATTGCAAGGATTTAATAAACGTTGTAGCAGAGTCCTACCAGTTTGTAAGAAAAAGCTCTATGTTCTACTGTATCCTTGGAATATTGATTCCCAAATGATAGCATCTGTGTTCAGTATAACCCTATTGTTCTGGGAGGACGTCACATGACATCTTCCCTGCCTCACACAGCTGCTCCAGGCCACGTTTTCGCACAATCTGTCACCCGCTGTGTTCACCGGACACAGTGGATGACCGATCCATGTACTAGCCTGCTGCCAGTAGCATGTGATTGCGGTAACCAATCACTGCAGACCACATGACAGTTGTAAACATCGAAAGCCATACATTGTATACAATTGTGTTGCTAGCTGTGATTAGTCACAGTGATCACATGGTACAGACAGGGCCAATCACAGCCCATTTGTACAATGTAATTAGCTGTGGACAATCACAGCTAATCGCAACAATGTCTACACTGTCATTCAGTAAAAATACGTGCTTATAGCAGTGAAATTCATAATATGTGAAAATAAAAATACTGATCAACTCCTCAGAATGGTACAGCGTTATAATGGTAACACTGTATTGCTTTGGCCACAGTATGTAAACAAAATGTAAAAAAAATATAAAAGATAAAATATTTAAAAACAATTAAATAAATTAATATTTATTTATTTATTTATTTACATAGTGTCACCAGTCATTGACCCTGGTCACTGCCACACCAGTTATATGATGCTGTACTGCACTGGTGACAGTATGTAAAGAATAAAAACTTGAGTTTCTTGAGTTAAAAAATAAGACAACAGTAAAGTTAGCCCATTATTTTGTATATTGTGAAAGAGAATGTTAGATAGAGCACATAGATACCATACATGTTATTGTTGAAAATTGCGCACACTCGTGGAATGGAGACAAACTCTGGTACTTAAAAATCTCCATAGGCAACGCATATTCAATTTTATTTCATTTTTAACGGTTACCATGTTAGAGGTGCACAGGAGGTATTTTGCTAGAATTATTGCTCACACTCTGGCGATCGTGGCGATACCTCACATGTGTGGTTTGAACACTGTTTTCCGTATGCGTTTTCTTTGCTGCGCGAGATTGCGAGGATGATGTCGCTTTGAAAAAAATGTTTACGTTTTTTATTTATTTTATTTATTTTTTAACACTGTTCCTTTAAAAGAAAAAAAAAAAGGATCACTTTTATTGCTATCACAATTCATGTAAACATCCCTAATATGGTACTCTTTATGGAGGGATCGTGGGTCTAAAACACCCCCATCCCTCCTTTGCAATTCACAGTATTCAGATCAACAAAAACGGCAATTCTGAATACTGTCATTTTTTTAAAACCGGCGCCGTTGGCCGCCGAGTAAACCGGAAGTGACGTTGTGAGGTCGCTTCCGGAAATGTACGAAGGAGTCCCGATCTAAGCCAACTCCGGCTTCCATGGGGACTCCACAAAGCTGGCGCATGTGTTGGATCAGTGCTCTGCTTATAGAATTCTCAACGCACACGTTCCTGCTTTTTTTCAAATGGCTTACTTGTAATGCGGGTGCTGAAGTAACCAACGGCTGGAACCGCATGTCATCAGAGCAGATAGTGTCACCAGCACACCAGGATCTTCAAATTAGTCCAAATCTTTATTAGGATGATCACATCGTTACAGCAAAGAGCGACGTTTCGGAGCCGCACAGGACCTATTCATCAGGTAGGTCACACTGCATTCAGTGTAGACTATATAGACAGTGCATTCAGTGTATAATACAGTGTGTACAGTATATAATACAGTGCAGTTGGTGTACAGTATATAATACAGTGTAGTGCGGTGTTAAAAAAAAATTCCCATCAAGTCCGGAAGGCCACCAAGGAGAGGCAGATGCTCACAGGCCACTAAATGAGGGCAAGCAGCCTCAGTGTCTACATTGAAGAAGAGGTGTATAGTGCAGTCCGAATAGTATATATATTGCAGTTCAGAGTATATAGTGCAATCTGTATAGTATATACAGTTGTATGCAAAAGTTTAGAAACCCCTAACAATTTCCATGATTGTCATTTATAAATATTTGGGTGTTTGGATCAGCAATTTCATTTTGATCTATCAAATAACTGAAGGACACGGTAATATTTCAGTAGTGAAATGAGGTTTGGATTGACAAAAAATGTGCAATATGCATCAAAACTAAATTAGGCAGATGCATAAATTTGGGCACCCCAACAGAAAAATCACATTGATATTTAGTAGAGCCTCCTTTAGCAGAAATAACAGCCTCAAGACACTTCCTATAGCCTGTAATGAGTGTCTGGATTCTGGATGAATGTATTTTGGACCATTCCTCCTTACAAATCTTCTCCTGTTCAGTTAGGTTTGATGGTTGCCGAGCAAGGACAGCCCGCTTCAAATCACCCCACAGATGTTCAATGATATTCACCTCTGGGGACTGGGATGGCCATTCCAAAACATTGTACTTGTTCCTCTGCATAAATGCCCAAGTAGATTTTGAGCAGTGTTTTGGGTCGTTGTCTTGTTGAAATATCCACCCCAGAAAACAACTGTGTATATATATATATATATATATATACATATATATATATCAGTTCAGAGTATATAGTGCAGCCCGTACAGTATATGTACAGTATATATATTGCAGTTCAGAGTATATAGTGCAGGCCCCATAGTATATATATTGCAGTTCAGAGTATATAGTGCAGTCCGTATGGTATATACAGTTGTGCTCATAAATTTACATACCCTGTCAGAATTTATTATTTCTTGGCCATTTTTCAGAGAATATGAATGAGAATACAAAAATATTTCTTTCACTCATGGTTAGTGTTTGGCTGAAGCCATTTATTATCAATCAACTGTGTTTACTCTTTTTAAATCATAATGACAACAGAAACTACTCAAATGGGGGGCGTGGCCTGGCGTGCGAGGAGAGCGGACGTGAGAGAGTGGTGCTCCGGCTGGAAACCCGTTAATCCACTGCAATCCTCTGCCTAGAAGATCATCTCAGAGGTACTTTGTGGGAATATAAATTTGAGCCCGAAAAACATCTTTTTTCGGATCCGGAGTAGGCCGCATCTGAAGCACCGGCCTAAATTTCCGGCCGGACGGAGCTCCGCGCGCGGATCGCGCACATACAGACACCTAGCAGGCACTCAGCCCAGACTGTAGCCCTCACAACCTCTCCTGAACACTGCACAGACCCCTTACTTGAGGGAATAGTTCCACTGAAAGGACTCTTAATCAAACAATATATCATATGGTGTCACCCCCACACAGCAGTCAGATTGCAATATAACCTCTGAACAGCCGCCATCCTAGGCCACTTCAAGGTACAGGATATCATCAACTTCAATACCCCTCACGGATAATTAAATATCATTTACCAGACATAGCAGTATAAAACAATCAAACTGTGTTCATTACCCAATACTGGTAAAGCTAATCACATTTGGGAATACTTAGCTTACAAACAGGGGGTTACCTAAAGACCAACATCAGGATCTATACGCTCCCTCAACTTCAGATATAATATCCTGCTTGAAAAGCGCTAAGTCCAAATTCCTATAAGTTTGCTCTGCACACTCTGTGATTAAGATCTTCGCAAGAGAGTGTTATCACCCCTTCAGGCTGAGTACCAAAGAGACATATCCTGAATGACAAGGCAAATGGCGGCCTAAAATACTAGTCCCGCCGCATCGTGTCCCTCTCTAAGGCTTAATAGAGCACTAGGATTTCAAAATGAGCAAATCACAAGGGGAACACTCCCCCACCCGTTCACGCTCCCCCAGGGCCTACTCCTCTGAGAATGACACCTCCATTGCGGAAATATTCTGCTCCAAAAACCGGGAGAAAAAACAGGAAACACAGGCCTCAGGAGAACAGACCCGCCATAGAAGCCGCAGCCCTGAAAGACGGGCAAACACAAATACCTCACACAAGCAGAACAGATCAGAAGACCAAACTCATCAACCTGTATGTATCGCAGATTTGCATTCTATCGCCAAAGATATCAAAGCGACATTCACAGCTGCAATATCAGACCTAAGAAGTGACTTTTAAAATATGGTGACCAGAGTAGAGGAAATTGAGGACACCACAGCACGCCATGACACAGACATCCACTGTGCCAGACAAGACATAGATGCACACACCCGCCATCTACGCGACATGCGACGTCATTTAGAAGACTTGGAAAATCGCAGCCGTAGGCACAATGTCCGAATCAGAAACCTTCCTGAATCATTTGACAACGATCATCTACTCCCCTCTGTATTGGCCATTTTTAATGACCTCTTAGGTAGACCTCTTGAAACACCTGTGGAGATGGAAAGGTACCACAGAGCTCTTAAACCTAGAGGCAGAGACAATGAGCTGCCCAGAGACATAATATGCAACATAGTCAATTTTCAACTCAAAGAAGAAATCCTGCACAATGCCAGGCTAAGAAACCGCATTCTATACCAGGGACACGAAATAAAACTCTTCCAAGATTTATCCCAGATTACTCTACAGCAACGCAGAGACATACGCCCTCTTCTGGATATCTTAAGGGACAGAAATATTGCTTACAGATGGAAATTTCCTTTTTGCCTATCTGCAGGCCCACCCAATCGTCCAGCACTCCTGAAAGTCCCAGAAGACCTGTCTAACTTTTGCGACAAACTCAACATCCCTTATATTGACCTACCCAACTGGTATTCAGACCTACGTCCCACCTATCAGGACTGCGCCAGGGAAGAGCCCATGGAGCTGCCACTAAACGATGAAGCGCACTCACACAGAAGGCGTCGACTTTCAGCCAGATTTTCTCCTCCACCTGTAAATAGACGCTCCTCTAGAGAAGGAAGTCTCACCTCTTCTCCAGCTCATCGTAAACCAAGAAAAGATTAGTTACGTCATTAACAGTCACATCTAAACTAAACACCATACTCATTCCTGTGCTTGATCACCCTTTCCACATGATCAATGGCTTTAGTTTACCCTCAGGTCAGACTAAACCTAACTCTCAACTGGACTTGGCGAATCATCCTGGATTATTCCAAACCAACCTTCTTATTCTCTCACCTATGGCGTCTTACCTATAACAGCCCGGGCAACAGAAACATTCTTCTCATAACTACAGTTGAGTAAATAGTATAGTACAAGATCCTCCTAGGCTGTACATGACCAGCATATTACAAGCGTAGATTTGAACCTTGTCTACACACCCGGATGTTCAGTTCCTATCTTAAAAAGAAACTACTCAAATGACCCTGATCAAAAGTTTACATACCCTGGTGATTTTGGCCTGATAACATGCACACAAGTTGACACAAAGGGGTTTGAATGGCTATTGAAGGTAACCATCCTCACCTGTGATCTGTTTGCTTGTAATTAGTGCGTATGTGTATAAAAGGTCAATGAGTTTCTGGACTCCTGACATACCCTTGCATCTTTCATCAAGTGCTAGACTGACGTTTCTGGATTCTGAGACATGGGGAAAGCAAAAGAATTGTCAAAGGATCTGCAGGAAAAGGTAGTTGAACTGTATAAAACAGGAAAGGGATATAAAAAGATATCCAAGGAATTGAGAATGTCAATCAAGTGTTCAAGCTCTAATTAAAAAGTGGAACATGAGGGGTTCTGTTGAAACCAAACCACGGGCAGGTAGACCAACTAAGATTTCAGCCCCAACTGCCAGGAAAATTGTTCGGGATGCAAAGAAAAACCCACAAATAACTTCAGGTCTCTCTGAAAACATGTGGTGTGGTTGTTTCAAGATGCCCAATAAGTAGGCACTTGAAGAAAGATGGGCTGCATGGTCGAGTCACCAGAAGACAGCCATTACTATGCAAATGCCACAAAGTATCCCACTTACAATACGCCAAACAGCACAGAGACAAGCCCCACAACGTCATTTGGAGTGATGAGACCAACATTGAGCTTTTTAGCCACAACCATAAACCCTACATTTGGATATGAGTCAAAAAGGCCTGTGAAACATAGAGGTGGATTGCTGATGTTTTGGGGATGTGTGAGCTACAAAAGCACAGGGAGTTTGGTCAAAATTGATGGCAAGATGAATGCAGTATGTTATCACAAAAAAAATTCTGGAGGCACATTTGCATTCATTAGCCAGGAAGCTGGGCATGGGATGTACTTGGACATTCCAACGTGACTATGATCCAAAACACAAGGCCAAGTCGACCTGTTATTGGCTACAGCAGAATAAAGTGAAGGTTTTGGAGTAGCCATCTCAGTCTCCTGACCTCAATATCATTGAGCCACTCTGGGGAGATCTCATACGTGCAGTTCATGCAAGACAGCCCAAGAATTTCCAGGAACTGGAGGCTTTTTGCCAAGAGGAATGGGCAGCTTTACCATCTGAGAAGATAAAGAACCTAATCCACAAATAACACAAAATACTTCAAGCTGTCATTGATGTAAAATGGGGCAATACACAGTATTAAGAACTGGGGTATGTAAACTTTTGATCAGGGTCATTTGGGTAGTTTATTTTGTCATTATGATTTAAAAAGAGTAAACACAGTTGATTGATAGTAAATTACTTCTGCCAAACACTAACCACGAGCGAAAGAAAAGTTTTTGTGTTCTCATTCGTATTCTCTGAAAAATGGCCAAGAAATCATAAATTCTGTCAGGGTATGTAAACTTATGAGCACAATTGTATATTGCAGTTCAGAGTATATAGTGCAGTCCGTTTAGTATATATATATCAGTTCAGAGTATATAGTGCAGTCCGCGTAGTATATATATTGCAGTTCAGAGTATATAGTGCAGTCCATATAGTATATATATATATATATATCAGTTCAGAGTATATAGTGCAATCCGTATTGCATATATATTGCAGTTCAGAGTATATAGTGCAGTCCGTATAGTATATATATATATATATCAGTTCAGAGTATATAGTGCAGTCCGTATAGTATATATATATTGCAGTTCAGAGTTAATAGTATAGTCCATATAATATATATATATATATATATATATATATATATATATATATATTAGTTCAGAGTATATAGTGCAGTCCGCATGGTATATATTTTGCAGTTCAGAGTATATAGTGCAGTCCGTATAGTATATATATTGCAGTTCAGAGTATATAGTGCAGTCTGCTTAGTATATATACTGCAGTTCAGAGTATATAGTGCAGCCCGTATAGTGTATATATTGCAGTTCAGAGTATATAGTGCAGTCCATATAATGTATATATTGCAGTTCAGAGTATATAGTGCAGTCCGCATAGTATATATAATGCAATGCAGAGTATATAGTGCAGTCATTGTAGTATAAATAATACAGTGGAGAATATATAGTACAGTCAGTGTAGTATATATAACACAGTGTATTGAAGTGGTTAAGGGGAACCCCGTGCCAAAATTTAAAAAAAAATGGCGTGGAGGTACCCGCAAAATCCATACCAGACCCTTATCTGAGCATGCAACCTGGCAGGTCAGGATAGGTGGGGACGAGCGAGCGCCCTCCCTCCTGCACCATAGCAGGCCACATGCCCTCAGCATGGGGTGGGTGCTTTGGAGCACCTGGACGGTGATTGTCGGGGTATGCGGGCAGGGGGGCTTATCAGAATCTAGAAGCCCCCTTTAACAAGGGGGCCCCCAGATCCCGACCCCCATGTAAATGGGTATCGGGTACATTGTACCCCTATCCATTCACCAAAAAAGTGTCAAAAAAGTAAAAACCACAGGAGACCATTCCTTTATTAAAAAAAAGGGTATGGCGATGTAGATCTATCGTCGATCACGGTGCAGGCGGACCGAAAAATATCAATAAAATAAAAAACGATGTAACTGAGTGACCCCACCCCTTCTGGCATCATGTGACATCAGAGGGGGGGTGGCCTCACCTGGGTGGTCTTGCCCTTGCCTATATAAAAGCTGTCAAACCGAAGGCAGCCCATTCTGCGAGTGGACTCATCACTGTACAATATATTGCCGGGAGCAGGCAAAACATTACAGCCGTGAGCAAGTTTATATGACATTTTCCTTTAGAAGTGTAATTTTGCTGTGGCACTGTTCTAAACATCACACAGATGCGCCACTTTGCAGGCAGACTAAGGGGACCCCCAGGCATGATATTTAAAGGAATATTTCATTTTTATTGTTTCACTTTAATCATTATTAAAATTACTGCTCCTGAAAAAATGATTGTTTTAAAAACTTTTTTTGCATTGATACATGTCCTCTAGGGCAGTACCCGGGTCCCCATACACTTTTTATGGCAATAACTTGCTTATAAGTCTTTAAAATGAGACTAATAGGGTTTCATGTTTGCACAAACTTTTTGCCTGTTCGCAGTATTCTGGTGTGAACCGAACCGGGGGGTGTTTGGCCCGTCCCTACTCCCAACCTTGTGGGAACAGTTTGGGGATGGCCCCTTCCTGTTCCAACATGACTGCACACCAATGCACAAAGTAAGGTCCATAAAGGATACAATTTAAAACAATAGAGAGAAGCCCGCGCACATAAAAATCTGAAGGTAAGTTAATAATAAAGGATAAAAATAGTGATAAGAACTGAATTATATGATGGGGGCAGCCGGCAAAAAAACAACTGATCAAATTGTGCACATAAATAACAATAAAACTATATTGCAGCGCCCACAATAAATATGACTGAGCAAATAAAAAACAATAAGGTGTATAAATAAGGTGTAAACAGTTTGTGCGAGCTTAAAAAATTAGTTCATATAATGTGAGATTTGCATGGGGATGAAAAAATGAGTCCAATAGGTATTTCACACGAATCCCATCATGCCTACAGGTAAGGCACCGAAAAACTCCAAAGATCAAGTAATGGGTGTACGCTTACCACACTTTATGGATAACCTGAGTAAAAAAGTAGGGGTACGTTTAGAGTGTAATATACTTGATTAAAAAATTCGAGCGTGTTTGACAAATGTGGAATAAATATGTGGAATAACAAAAAATAAACGAGTCAGTATAAATAACACCCGCGACGTTATATCAAAATAACAATAAATACACGTGTTAAACTAGTCAACAAAAAAACGGCCGACGGGGGTAGTATATTAAGTCAAGAATAGTGATAAAAATAGGAAATAATAATTGAATGGAAGTCTAAAAATACACGCGCCCGAAGAGAGATAACAAAATTTAACATAGGAAATAC
>BLSH010219384.1:70054-88258 GCA_018402905.1 Glandirana rugosa | reverse complement strand
CTCACCTCCATGTTGTGGGATTCTGAGCGTTCCTCTGGAGAGACCGTTCTCTGTTTTGATTTCGCTGGGCTTCTGGTGGTCGGAGTGGAGGCAGCTGAGGAGCGGTTACTATTCGGAAGAGGAGCGGCTAATGCTAACTTTCTTTGCTGTGCTTCCGAAATTATCCCCGCACCGATCGTTCGTTGCAGGTTCGTAGGCTCCAAGCGGGCGCCATCTTGCGCTCGTTGTCCGTTCTGAGGGGGAAAGAAGTTTTTCAGCCTACTCGGCTGAGACGAAGGTTCCTTCCTTCTTCTTCCCATATTTGAGTCCTGGGATGGTTAGGGGTCTTTTGTCTCAATTTGGTTGGGAAGCGGTCGGTATAAGTCCCACTGAAATTGAATTTTCCTGGCTGTGTGGCGGAGCTCTGATTCTAAGCAGCCATCTCAGAGCCCGCTGGCCACGCCCCCCCATACTCACATTTCTGAAATTCTCTCATTGCTCCTTCTTCTGTTTCAGATAGTAATACTACCAGTACATGTGTCCTGCTCCCGTGTGACAGTGCTCAGGCCTTGTAGTCAATAGTAGGCCTGGGCCCTGTCACATGACAGAGGCAATAAAAAATCTGGGAAATATCTGCACTAAACTAAAATAAATAATAATAATGACTATAGGCAGCAGCTAGCTACTAAGGTATATAGATAAAATACCCCAATGTGAAGTATATAAAAGCAAGTAGCAGCACATATCAAATAAATAACAATACTAAGACTCAGTCGGTTATATAGTAAAAAAATCCAAATATGAAGGAGGTACACAAAAAATATGTAATCAATGATAGACCTCAATGCAAATCAATAAAATGTCCATATAAAAATTATGTATAAAGGAGAGTTTCTCATGAAAGAAAGCTGACACCCAGTGTAGGAAGGCTAGACAGACGTGCGATACTGCGGTCCGACGGCCGTCTCTGCATATGCTGCTTTTTAACCCTGTACATGCTGCATTCCTAACAGCTTAAATGTGAGTGCTACTAACTATGTTTGCTGTCTGTGCATAATAAAATGGTAACTGGATTACACTATTCCATTAACTTGGAAGCCACACTGTTCTGGTAAGCGGCTTTTCAATCATCGGTGGTGGATTCTCACTCATTGCATGATTTTTTTATGGACTGTCCAGCCTTCCTACACTGGGTGTCAGCTTTCTTTCATGAGAAACTCTCCTTTATACATGATTTTTATATGGATATTTTATTGATTTGCATTGAGGTCTATCATTGATTACATATTTTTTGTGTGCCTCCTTCATATGACAGAGGTAATGTCGTCACCACTTCTGGAGTCACTGACACTCCTGAATTCAGAAATGGTTGTGATAAAGGAAGGAGAAGCATGGAGGCTCAGGCAAAGTTAGTATGGGAGATGGAGCCTTTGCATAGACCAGTGGTTCTCAACTCCTGTCCTCAGGACCCACCAACAGGCCAGATTTTAAGTATTACCTTGGGGAGATGCAGACTAAAATACTGCAATCACTGAGCAGCAAATGATATCACCTGTGATGTATTTTAGTTATCCTGCAAACCTGGCCTGTTAGTGGGTCCCGAGGACAGGAGTTAAGAACCACTGACATAGACACTTCTACTTTGCCCTTCATGGTCAAGGTGACAAAAATTCAGGGCAAAGCAACAGATTTGCTTTAACCTTTCCCTGCATGGACAAAGCACAGGTTTGCTTTGAAGTTACAATACAAGGGGTTACTAAACTGGTTTATAATACACTCACCTGACACTTTATTAGGTACATCTGTTCAATTGCTTGGTAACACAAATTGCAGACTAGTTTTGAGATGATAGAAAGGCAACAGTAACTCAGTTAACCACTCGTTACAACCAAGGTATGCAGTATACCATCTCTGAATACACAACACATTGAACCTTGAAGCAGATGGGCTACAGCAGCAGAAGACCACATCGGGTGCCACTCCTGTCAGGTAAGAACAAGAAACTGAGGTACAATATGCTCGGGCTCGCCAAAATTGGACAATAGAAGATTGGTAAAACGTTGCCTGGTCTGATGAGTCTCGATTTCAGCTGCATCATTCAGATAGTAGGGTCAGATTTGGCATAAACAACATGAAATCATGGATCCATCCTGCCTTATATCAATAGTTCAGGCTGGTGGTGTAATGGTGTGGGGGATATTTTCTTGGCACACTTTGGGCTCCTTAGTACCAAATGAGCAGTGTTTAAACACCACGGCCTACCTGAGTATTGTTGCTGACCATGTCCATCCCTTTATGACTACAGTGGGGCCATCTTCTGATGGCTACCTCCAGCAGAATAATGCACCCTGTCACAAAGCTCAAATCATCTCAACACTGGTTTCTTGAACATGACAATGAGTTCACTGAACACTAATGGCCTCCACAGTCACCAGATCCAACAGAGCACTTTTGGGAAGTGATGGAACAGGAGATTCACATCATGGACGTGCAGCCGAAAAATCTGAAGCAACTACGTAATGCTATTATGTCACTGTGCATCAAAATCTCTGAGGAATGTTTCCAACACCTTGTTGAATTTATGCCATGAAGAATTATGGCGGTTCTTAAGGCAAAAGTTCAATCTTTTAGACCAATCCGGTACTAGCAAGGTGTACATAATAATAAAAGTGACCAGTGAGTGTATATCATGAAAGAAACATTGAAGCTGCCATTGCTGAGGTCTGCTTCTGAAAATGCTGTCAAGTATGCAGGTAAGAACTGCTGATGTTTCTCTGACTTTCCTGATTATCCATATTTGTGCCAAGTCAGTGTTTTTAGAGAGCATTAAAGCTGGTAGATGATCATAACATTCGGTAAACTGGTATTTTCAGACAGACAGTCAACAATGGCAATTCTTTCTCCAGAATTTCCCCAGAAAACAGCACTTTCCACTTCTAGCATACATTTCCTGAATGCTATATTGCTATCTCCCTCAGTTTCTGACTGTTTTAAAACCTGGCACCAGGTTTATTTAGAAATACTTTGATAAATAAAATGAATGCAGTTCTTATTCAAAAATGCATTTTAAAGATGTATGTCACAATTAAAAAAAAATTAAATACAGTGAATACCGTATTTTTTGCACCATAAGACGCACTTTTTTCCCCCCAAAATTGGGGGAAAGTGTCCTTGCGAATTATATTGCAAATGCTGCAAAAAAAACCTCCCCCCGTCGGTGCCGGGAGCCCGCATTACACATTACAGAGTGAGAAGACAAAGCAGCCCCAGTGGCCGAATAAAGTACTGCCGCAGCGGCGGCTGGAGCTGCTCTGTCTTCTATCCCAATGGGATCTGGCTGCAGAGTGGAGCTCCACCAGGCGCATGTGTGATGACATCATCACAACGCGGCGGTGGCGCGAGATATGAATCTCCCTTTCAGCTCTGTGTCAGGCTGCATTGCATGGAACCAGGTATGTCTGTAATTGATTGGCACTTGTACATGCTGTATTTCATGGACTCTGGTATATGCTGCATTTCATAGGACTGATATATGGCTGTATTTCATGGACACTGGTATCTGTTGTATTTGATTGGCACTAGTATATGACTGTATTTCATGGACTCTGGTATATGCTGCATTTTATGGACTCTGGTATGTGCTGTATTTTATGGACTCTGGTATATGGCTGCATTTCATAGGACTGGTATGTGGCTGTTTTTCATGGACTCTGTTATATGGCTGCACTGGTAAATATTTTAGTACACCATTTGGTTCAGAATATTTTTTTTCTAGTTTTCCTCCTCTAAAACCTAGGTGCGTCTTATGGTCAGGTGCGTCTTTTGGTGCGAAAAATATGGTAGATAGATTATAGCAATTCTGCTTTTACTTGTGAACGTGTTTCTGTTCCCCTGAGGTTGAAGCAGAAATGCCTCTAAAATACTGGCTGACGCAATTCTTCTTAAGTGTGAAGTACATTACCTTAAGGCAATGAAAAGACAGGAAATTAAGCCACTGGTTTTACAAGAAATGAAAGTTCCATTCACAGCTCAAAATCTACTGTCCATATTTTGCATTCAGAAACAAGCATGAACTTAGGTCTAATAATATTTAGGTATGCAAAGAGGATTCTTACATATATCAGTTCAGTACCTGTGACAGTATTCTATGCTGATAGTTTTTTGCTTTAAATATTTATTTTGTGCTGAAATGTCTGAATGATAACTACAGATACGTTTGGTATGGATTCACAAGTGTACAGCTTATTAACATTTACAAATTTCTTTATCAAAAGCAAAACATAAAATAATAAAAGGGAAACTGTAAAAGGGTCTGGGTCAATTTTCATGATTTATTTTTAAGTTTAAAAAATCGCAAATTGACATTTAATTTTAGTTTTTGTTACTTATATCAAATTTGTATTATTCAAATCAGCATAATGTGGGATGCAAACATGGCTTTGCAAATGAGACAGCACAGGGGTAGTTAGCTTCAATCTGTCTTTCTATCATTGAAAGCCCATACAAAGCAGGGACGTACAGTTAGGGGAGGCAGGTGAGGTTGAGCCTCACCTTCCATTAATATAAAAAAGGTTGACTTTGAGGGTCGTAGCTCAGTGAACTGGGGTCATAGAGATCCCAAATTTGGTAGCTGAAGTCCAACCCCACCACTGGTAAAAATGTGGGGCTCCTATCATCTATGGTTCCAGAGATACGGGGCTCCTTCCACAGCTTGTCAGAAGCTACATACAGAGCAGCCAGTTTACCCACTTCAGCCCCGGAAGGATTTATCCCCTTACTGACCAGAGCACTGACAATTGCACAGTCGTGCGACGCTGTACCCAAACAAAATTTGTGTCCTTTTTTTCCCACAAATAGGGATTTCTTTTGGTTGTATTTGATCACCTCTGGGGTTTTTATTTTTTGCACTATAAACAAAAAAAGAGCAACAATTTTGAAAAAAAAAACATTTTTTTTACGTTTTGCTATAATTCATATCCAAAAAAATATATAAAAAACAAATTTATTCATCAATTTAGGCCAATATGTATTCTTCTACATATTTTTGGTACAAAATAAGGGATAGATTTATGGCATTTGTATTATTATTTTTTTTTTACTAGTAATGGCGGCGATCTACGATTTTAGTGGGACTGCGATATTGCAGCAGACAGATCGGACACTTTTGACACTTTTTTGGGACCAATGACATTTATACCGTGATCAGAGTTAAAAACAGCCACTGATTACTGTATAAATGTCATTGGCAGGGAAGAGGTTAACACAAGGGGGCAATGAAGGACTTAAATGTTCCCTAGCTAGGTGTTTCCAACTGTGTGGGGGCTAAGCTGACAGGGAGTAGAGATAGATCGCTGTTCTGGATTACTTGGAACAGCACATTTCTCTCTACTTCCCTGACAGAACGGAGATCTGTCTGTTTACATTGACAGATCTCCGTTCTGTTTCTCTTTGGAGCGATCGTGGGTAGCAGGCGGACATCGCGGCCACGCGCCCCCTATAGCTCTTAAAGTGGCCAACGTACAATGACGGCGATTTGCTCAGAAGAGCCGACCTGCTGCAGTACAACTACGGTGGCTGGTCAGCAAGCAGTTAAATACAAGCTGACACACTGGGGTTTATTTACTAAAGCTAGAGAGGGCAAAATTAGTCACATTTCTGCATAGAAACCTTCTAACCTCAGCTTGCTCAATTAAGCTTTGGCAATAAAATCTGGAAGCTGATTGGTTTCTATGCAGTATTGTAACTAATTTTGCCCTCTCTAGCTTTAGTAAATAAACCCCACTGCATTTTCAGCAGACTGAGAGGATGAGCTCTCAGTGCCTCTCCTTGCTTCTTGTCAGAGGCACTGAGCTCAATGGACAGCTTGGAGCCTTGGAACAATGGTAATGCACCATTGGCCCAAGCTGCCCAATAAAAATGCTGCAGTGGATTCTCTCCTCTCACTGCTGTGTCATAGAAGGGGGCATGTGTCTAAAAGACAAATGCTCCCTTCCAGCCCAGCCCTCTTAACTACAAGGAAAAACAGGGGTTTATGTGTTTATGTGTATAAGATTTACCCACAATCCCATGTTTTTCTCACACAGTTAAGAGGTAGAATGAGAATCTGCTGCTGCTGAAAAGGTACAAGCTAAATCATATATTATTATGCTATATGTTATAAGATAATAATTTATTATTTATCTATTTACTGTGAAATTACTGGTTTGAAGTGATAACTTCAAACTTCAGTAATTCATCCATTAAGACACCTGCTTGAGTACAGTTTTTGAAAATATAGTAAATGACCTTAAAAATAATATATAATAATTATTTGTATATTACTTGGAGTGATTAACCCCTTGCCATCCAGGCCAATTCTGACACTCCTCTCCTACATGTAAAAATCATCGTATTTTTGCTAGAAAATTACTCAGGGCCCCCAAACATTATATATATTGTTTTAGCAGACACCCTAGAGAATAAAATGGTGCTTGTTGCAACTTTTTATGTTACACAGTATTTGCACAGCAATTTTTCAAAAGCATCTTTTTTTTAAATAAACTGTTTCACAAATAAAATAAAAAAACAGTAAAGTTAGCCCAACTTTTTTGTATAATGTGAAAGATGATGTTACGACGAGTAAATAGATACCTAACATGTCACGCTTTAAAATTGCACACACTTGTGGAATGGTACCAAACTTCAGTACAACGCTTTCAATTTTTTAGAGGTTACCATTTAGAGCTACAGAGGAGGTCTAGTGCTACAATTATTGCTTTCACTCTAACGTTCGCAGACTAAGTAACCTGTGTGTGTATCTGGCTCTGATACTAGCCAGTGTCTCACCAGCCACTGACCTCACCGCACGTCCCTGATACAAAGCCATACAGAGCAGGTAGGGTAAGGAGGTTAGTCAGATGAGTCTCTCCTCTGATATTTTAGTCATGTGTTTAATGTGGGACTCAAATATTTATCTCTGCGAACATTTTTTTTTCTTTTTTTTCAGGAAAGTAGTTAAGATTATACAGGTTATATGTGAAAAGTAGTCCAAAACACCACCAGTCGCTTAAGAATTGTAAATTAGAAATATCCCTATACAGTACTTTATATTTACTTTAACCACTTGCCGACCACAGGAGGTCAGTGTATAATAAACACAGATCTCCGTTCTGTTGAAGGGGGAAGGGCGATAATCACAGCCTTCCTGTACATGGAAGCTGTGATCATCTCCTTTCCCCAGCCAGGGCAGCCCACACACAGTTAGAACACGCCCAGGGAACACAGTTAACCCTTAGAGCGCCCCCTGCAGGTTAACCCCTTCACTGCCAATGGCATTTACACAGTAATCAGTGCATTTTTATAGCACTGATCGCTGTATAGATGCCAATGGTCCCAAAAAAGTGTCAAAATGGTCCGACATGTCCGCTGCAATATCGCAGTATCGCTAAAAATCGCAGATCGCCGCCATTTCTAGTAAAAAATAAAAAAAAACCCAGAAATTAATTCTCATCATTTGTAAACGCGGCAACTTTTGCGCAAACCAATCAATAAACGCCGATTGCAATTTTTTTTTACCAAAAATATGAGGAAGAATATAAATCGGCCAAAACCGATGGAAAAAACATTTTTTTAAATTTTTTTTTTTTGATTTGTATTTTATCAAAAAGTAAGAAATTAGTTTTTTTTTTTGCAAAATTGTCGCTCTTCTTTTGTTTATAGCGGCGATCAGAAATGACGCAGAGGTGATCAAATACCACCAAAAGAAAGCTCTATTTGTGGGAGAAAAGGACGCAAATTTTGTTTGGGTACAACATCGCACGACTGCGCAATTGTCAGTTAAAGCGACGCAGTGCCGAATCGCAAAAAGTGCTCTGGTCCTAAAGTGGGAAATCCTTCCGGGCTGAAGTGGTTAAAAAGTACACTAAATTAAAAAAAAAAAATCAAATGTTGTGCATGTGTATGTGTATTTGTGTATACAGTTCAATCTAGGTACATTCCTGCATCTGGATTTTAATTCACCAGCATTAACTTCTGCTATTCACAGCAGTTATATAATTTGGCTGTGTTGGTTGCTGAAATATGCAGGAATTTATGAGAATGTTCCACTAAAAAAATATATTTGCAGGATAAAAAAAACTGTAACTAATGTGTACTTCTGAGCAGGATGTAGCATACTAGTCTCCAAGAAGACATTTTTGATAAGAACAGTGAATGTATTAAGGTGATCTGGATTGGCAAATGTAACATTGGCACTAATATAAATAAAGCCAATGCTAATGAAATGGGATATCCCATTGTAGAACAGGAAACCCTATCAGTGCCCATCAGTGCCACCTATCAGTGCTCATCAATGCCACTTATCATTGCCCATCAGTGCAGCATATCAGTGCAGCCTCATCAGTACCGCCTCATCTGTGTCCATCAGTGCCGCCTCATCAGTGCAGCCTATCAGTGCCCATCAGAGCACCCTATCAGTGCCCATCATTACAGCATATCAGTGCCCATCAGTGCAGTCTCATCAGCACACATGAGTGAAGGAGACAAATTACTTATATACACAATTTTATGACAGAAACTTTTTTTTTTCAAAATCATTTTTGTTTGAATAGCAAAACATAACAACCCCAGTGGTGATGAAATGCCACCAAAAGAAAGCTGTATCGGTCTCAAAAAAAATTATAAAAATGTTGTTTGGGTACAGTGTTGCATGATCACGCAATTGTCATTCAAAGTGCAACAACACTGAAAGCTGAAAATTGGCCTGCGCAGGAAGGGGGAGAAAAGTGCCCAGTAGGTAAGTGGTAAAATGTGGTTTAGAGAGGGGGGAGGAAAAAAACAAAAAGGTGGAAAGCAAATCTGTAAATGTTTGCAGAGGCATCAGGAGGGAGAGGAAAGAAAAAGAAGAAAAATTGGAGAAGGGTAGAGTGATGGAATAGCGTATAGGAGGAGTAGTAGGAAAGGATTGTCTGGGAGCAAAAGGAAGACTGTTGATCTGATAACTGGTGGAGCTAATGATCAAAAAGCAGCAGATGAATTGGAGAAAGCACATATTCACTTTAAATTTAGTTGTTCCTCTCCAGTTCAGACCCCAATAAATTTCCTGCTACTCCACACTGCACATCAGATGTGACTTCTGCAGCTGACTCTCCCAGTACATACAGTATACACATGAGCTCGAAGTGACTGCTGATGACATATTTCACTTATTGGTTTCCTAGTGCATCCTGGGATATCTTATACCTAAAATACCTCCAAAACAAAGCAAAGCTAACTCTCAATAAGTACCCCTCAACAGCTGCGGGTGCTGTTTGGAAGCTCTGTGGTAGATCTCTATGGAGGCTTGCTTTGAAGCACCAAGAAAACAACATGGGATGTAAATTCTTAAGCAATGCAAAGCAGCACAAACTTTACAGTGTGTACAGGACTGTAAGATAACCATTTTATTTAGCGATAGCTTTAAAAACGCGGGTCAAATGCCACATTTTGAAGCAAGTGTAAACAAAGCCCAAAGGAAAAAAACATAGAGGAATTTGTTTCTTTTTCTTTTTTTTCCTTTGAGTGACAGCGAGTGATGGAGGTGAGCTTAGATTGGCTGCCACCACAGCTGAAGAAGACCAGCACCTAGCAAAAGGAGTAAAGGAGACTTTGGATTAGCTGGCCAGCAGGGCTACAGGATCTGAGCACTAAGCAGGATTTCTTGGAGACTGTTCCTGTGCCACATGGACTAAAAGTAACAAAGTGGCTACTCGGAGGGTGCTGTGGACTGTATTGAGTCTGGAGAGGATGAATATACCAAGAACCCCAGGGCCATAGGCAGGACAGCACTGTGTATGTGGGCCCTACGTATTACTGGAGCCTGGGAGCCTATACACAAGGCTGCAAGTGGGCTTTTATGCTACATCAAACTGCAAGGAGGGCCATCTGCTGCTGGTGATTTGCCAGGACCAGGTATCTGTAAATCAATGGTGCAAGAGAAAAATTAGGAAAGCCAACTGATTTTGTTCAGGCATGTCAGTGCTGTTATGTCCAGGTACAGGAATGGGTCATTACTTGTGCAGGGCAGAGGGGCCCACACAATCCAGCCGCTCCTTCAAGGGAGGGTGGCACTGACAGAGGGAAAAGTGAATCTATAAATGTGAGAATATATCCTAGTTTTACAGGAAGATAAGTTTGACATTTCAGGAGTGAACTCACTTCTTCATAAGTCTTAAGCCTCGTACACACGCGACAATTATCGTACAACCGCACGTCCAACTTTTGTCCAAATTGGCTGTCCGTGGTTTTGTCTAGCGTACTGATGGTAGTCAAGTAATTGTCCAACAAAGCCGAATGTAGTGATGTGTTACGAGCGTATAAAGAGGGAGTTCAGGTGAATGTGATTTGTGGATTACACGCAGGTTTACACAACCAAACACTTCCTGGATTCCGAGCATGCTTATTTGTACTTACAACTTTTGTTGGTCCAACTTCTGTACACACAAGCCGAAAATTGGCCAATGCCTTGTTGGCCAACAAGAGTTTTCTACTCTTCTCAGACAACTTCTGTTGGATGATAATTGGAAATTGACTGTTGAATCGTGCGTACTAACGGTCGGATTATCGGATAACAGGCTGTTGTATGACCGTTGTTGGCCAATAATTGTACCGGCCTTTAATTACTGTCAGTATGCTAGACAAGACCACAGACAGCCAATTTGGACAAAAGTTGGACGTGCGGTTGTACGATAATTGGCACATGTGTACGAGGCTTAAGGCAGGCCATAGACGGTGCAAATTTATTTTCTGCAACCACATTTGCATGATTCCCCAAACAACACAGACAGTGCTGACAGGGGAATCCCTCCTGATGAGCAATTTTCTGCTCCCCTTGAGGAGGGCTTTCCCAATTCAATTAGAACCGCCTATGACCAGCTTAAGTCTTCATTTGAAATCTCAGCTGACAGCAGGGTTCTGTGTATTGCTTTCTGCCTTCTACATCTTCTGTCATTATCTGTGGTCCCAGGACCATTAGTTTCTCCAGACCCTATGCATACAAGTATTTCATAGAGTTAGTAAACTGAGGCCATATACAGGGTAAACTGGCCAGACAGAACTGGGATTTACAGCTTCATGTTAGATATACTGTAAATAGTATAATTATTTTAGTACATGTTTAGTGTTTTTCTTTAGCATAGGGTATGGCCAGCCTCTGTTGCAGTCATATTACATTTATCTAGTAGCATTGGTTTTATCTGTTCAGCTTTATACACCCTCAACAGCAAGCATCCCCCAAAATAGCCTGCATTCAACTGGTATCTATGCTTTACTGAGAAGAAACTGCTGTATGCAAAATCCACCCGTCACTTGGGCCATCAGAAGTAAATGCCACTAAAAATAGTTTGAAGGCTCTGGAGGATCCTGTGCACAGAAAATCTAAAAACCTTCTCTTGATGGGTTCTATCCATCAAAAGTAAGTGATTAGAATGTTCAATATGGAAAGCATCTCCCTGAGCTACAGTCTACTGGGGAATGTCCTAGCATTTTTTTTCAAGTGTACTGAGATAGAACAGACCTTCTGTCTTGTTGAATATGGATCTTGTGAGCCTTTTACCAGGAAGATTTGGGACATGAGCCAGGATGTCTGGGAATCACACTTACATCACAGAGAGAGAGAAAAAAAACTTTTGATCTATGAATAACTGTTTCTTTATTATACTACTGTGTAGAATGCTGAATATAAAAGATGGGGGGAAATAAAGCATCTAATAAAATGTTTCTCACCACATCTGAAAGGAGCATTGTTTTTTTATGTACTCATTACAAAACCTTACTGTGTAAATAGTTTTCATCGTTTGCAAACTACATAAAATACCTTTGGTACAATAAAAAGAAAATAGAAAACATTCCAGTATCATTTGTATAATAAAAATATCAAAGCGTTTATTGTACTGTATATGCCAACTTTTAAAGGAACTTGACTAAGGCCAGACACCAAGTTGAACAGTTCTTACTCCTAAGTAGATCCATGGGGGGGGGGGGGGGTTACTAAAACTGGAGAGTGCAAAATCTGGTGCAGTTGTGCATATAAACCAATTAGCTTCCAGGTTTTATTGTCAAAGCTTAATTGAACAAGCAGAGTTGCATTCAATTTTGAGTGCTCCAGTTTTAGTAAATCTCCTCCATAATGTTCATTTTTTGTGGACCCATATGCATTATTTCCATCCTTCTTTGTGCCCAAGAACAGGAACGCTCCTACCAAAACTTGTAATGGGAAAGTTGAGAGAATGAGCATTGTTGCAAAACTACAGTCCTCAAGGGTTCAAATACTTACAGGGATAATAGTTTTGCATAGTAGACTGCAGTGATTGACATTGACTGCAGAGAGGACCCTAAACAAAATGGCATTTTTCCCCTTCAAAATTCACTTTATTCACCAAACCAATTGAACACCATTTTATCAGTGTGCTGACAGCGCCAAAAGGTCACTAGGAATCCATGCATTGTACTTCAGCCTCTTCATAGACATTATTTGTCCTAGTATACAAAAATTAATTAGACTCAAAAACAAAAATGTGATATATTGCAGCTTACCAATCTTTAGATGTAGTGGCTGCTTTAGTTTTCTTTTCTTTTTTTTGTCTTTTTTCTTTATTTCACCTGATGATCCAGACAGTAACATACTTCCTGTTATAGGTGTCTGTATTCTGGATGAAGTAGTAAAGAAGATACCTTTGGACAGCAGCACTTTTAGTCTGGGGAGAGGGTAATGTTAGACTAGATAGACCAGATTTAGATGGACTTGACTAACAAATTGAAGCTGAACTCCAGCACTTTATACTCAGTTACAGCAAACTGTTTTTATTTTTTTGTTTCTTTTGGGATAAAGATTTTACATAAATAAATGAAAGCTGACTGTTGTAAACACCCCTGTCGGTGTTAAATGGTTTGTCTCAACACTCCAACGGCTACTTTGTCTGGACACCTTATTCTGTTAAGGAAATTTAAAAAATAACAGGCTTAAGCTGACAATTGATGGATCGAAATTTGGTCAGTTCCTGCTGAATTTCGATCCATATGTGGCCGATCTGAGAGTCAAGAGTCCCCAGTGTCAGAGTACATTGTCTCAGCAGGGAGGACTTCTCTATCCATTTGCTTATGTGGATGGAGAAATCTGTTCCAGCTTGCTTCAGCTTACCCAAATATTTACAGTATACACTTTCCTGTGATGCTCCACTGGCAAAGAATCTCCCAGTAGTTATATTATAGTAGATAGAGTAGTATATAGTATAGTAGATATAGATATTAGTTATAAATATTTATAGCCCAAAGCCCACTTTAAATCTTTACGCCAATGCCAGAGATGACAGTGCCACCTATTGACAGCAGAGACAACTGACAGTTAGGCTGAACTTAAAGCTCCATCCAAAAGAGGAAGTTCAATTTTAAGCACTCCCCCCTCCTATGCCACATTTGGCATACCATTTTTTTTTTTGGGGGGGGGGGAGCTGGTACCTAGCTTTGACCGGTACCCACCCCCACTAGGCGGTCCGAGCAGTTCTCCTCTCCCCCTCCCTCCCTGCAATCTTTTGCGACACATCACAGGTCCCAGAAGATTGCTCGACCATTCAGGAGGCACAGCAACAAGCTGTCACAGCCAGGTACCAACCATTGTAATTCCGGCGCCAAGGAGAGGAGAGGGAGAGAATCGAGGGTTCAGGTGGCCACATCACTGGATCCTGGGACAGGTGAGTGTGTATTTATTAAAAGTCAGCAGCTACACTTTTTGTAGCTGCTGACTTTTATTAAACACAAAAATGAGTCGAACTCCACTTTAAATTAGAACTATAGGCAAAACTTTTTTTTTTTCATTTTGAATAGAGTAAGGAATGGTTATAAACCCTGAAGGGTTTATTTATTTATTTTTTTATCCTATTAGGAAGATTTACCTTCACTTCCTGTCCCGTCCAAAAGGGGACGTTCCATTTTAAGCACTCCTCTTCACTCCTATGCCACATTTGGCATGTCATTTTTTTGGGGGGGGGGCTGGTACCTAGCTTTGATCGGTACCCACTCCCACTAGGTGGTCCGAGCAGAAGTTCTCCTTTCCCCCTCCCTTCTCCCTCCCTGCAATCTTCTGGGACACGTCACAGGTCCCAGAATATTGCCCAACCATTCAGAGGGAGAGAACCGAGGGTTCGGATGGCCACATCGCTGGATCCGGGGACAGGTGAGTTTATGTTTATTAAAAGTCAGCAGCTACACTTTTTGCAGCTGCTGACTTTTAATAAACACAAAAATGAGTGCAACTCCATCTTAAAGTAGAACTATAGGCAAAACTTTTTTTTATTCGGGATAAGGGATGATTATAAACCCTGTAAGGTTTTTTTTTTGCCCTCTTTGTCCCATTAGGAAGATTTACCTCCACTTCCTGTCCCATATCTAAAACAGGAAGTGAGAGTAAATCCCTGCAAATCAAGGGAAACTCTTGCGGACCCCCTGGTCCCAGAATTAGTGTCCCTATTGGAAGATTTCCCCTCTATTACTTTTCTGGGGAGAACTCAAAATGTGGGATTTTCTTTTACTTTCACTTTCAATGATAACAGTAAACAGGACAAATAGAGAGGGTGAATCTCCATAACAGTAACACAGACAGCAATAAAAACTGACAGGGATGACTTCCGGTTCCGGCGCTCTATGGAGAGGAGCTAGGACAACTCAGCTCCTCCGAAACCCAGCATATACAACAGCTAACGACCAAGAAACCCCCCCCGACCCCCACCGCCGCATCAGGGAGAGAGATGGATAGCTTTGTGGAGCGTTCCACGGCGCGCACACTGCCACAGACGGAGGGAGAGGGACAACGAGCTGCAGCCATCATGGCGCCCGGAGCGAACATGCAAAAGTGCAGAGCGGATACGTCCGGGTCCCTCCCATAGCAAGCAGGCGTGCAGGATCAGCAGAGACAGGCACCGCCAGACCCAGCTTCACCGGCAGGTATTGCACAGGCCGTGGTGGTCCTTCTTACACCCACGATCGCTGAAACAGTAGACAGGGCAGTGTCCAAAGGACAGGAACAGCTCCATAGGGAGCTGCAAACACAAGCCACCAGACTAAGCCACGCTGAGGAGCGCATATCCATTATGGAAGATGATTCCACAGCAATTACTGCAGCGCTGGCTAAGCTTTCTATCACCCAAAAAGAGTTAGTGGAAAAGGTCGACGACCTTGAAAATAGAAGCAGAAGGAGTAACCTCCGCATAATTGGTGTGCCAGAGTCGGTTACAGCCTCTGGGTTGGTACAGCTATGCACCACCACTATACCTGACCAATTAGGCCTACGCACCCCTTGCATCATAGAGAGAGTCCATCGGATAGGTCAGCCAGCTGAAAATCGCACAAGGCCCAGACCGGTAATAGTTAAATATCTTAACTATGTAGACAAACAGGCTATCCTGCAAACATTTAGAAAGTCACGTAATTTAACCTTGGAGGACTCCCCTATCTTAATCTTCGCTGACTACTCCATAGAGGTAATGCGAAAACGCAAGGCATTCTCAGGCATCTGCTCGACCCTTCACAACCAAAGGATCAAATTTAGTCTGACTTATCCGGCCGTCCTCAACATTACGTCTCCTACAGGTGACCGTCTAACATTCCACTCCCCAGCGAAAGCAGAAGCATACCTGGAGAACTCACAGCCCACAGAAATGGAACAGGAACCGCATTCACCACCTCAAGCATCGCCTTCCCCATGGAGGTCAGCCCTATCCCCGACCAAGTCGGGCAACCGCCACACACCCCCTTATAAAAAGGTTCGCTTTGGCCTCCCACAGGGTAAACCTGTTCCAGAACAGTGCTGACTCCCTTGAAGCCTTCGCTGATTACTCCTTTGGCCGTTTCAGTGTTCATATTTTCTTCCTTCTTAATCCCCAAAGGACAAACACCGAAGCCAAATCTGCATAGTTCCACTTGAAACTCTATACCCTCGGGTTCGGTTGGGTAACTAGAAACATTCATGTTTGTTTTTTGTTTTTTCTTTTCTCTATCTCCCTCTTCGCTCTGTTCAGAGGAATCCAATTACATGTTTGGTCTGGTATATGCTTAATTTTGGTACATATAACTTTGAGTCATGCTGATTCTTCTAGGAAAGGATTTAGATCTAACTATGGTGCTCTACCTCTACTTTGAGTCACTCTCTCTCCAACCCTCAGCTAGAACCTGCCTATTCTCCTTTCTCCTGCTCCCCTTTTTTCCCCTCCCCTACCTTCCCAACTTCTCCCCCCTCTCTCCCCCCCTCTTTTTTCTTCCCCTCTCACCCTTTCTCGGTCGTCCAATGCACCCTAAGGGATATAGGGGCTCACCTATAGCGGGAGCATAGTGGAAGAGCGCACCATAGAGAAAAAAGTGAAGTCCTTAACCTGTTATAGGGGTCTTTCCCCCCCGGGAAAGACCTGATCTCATTTATGCTGTATTGGTTTTTATATGATACTTGTGCTATATTTGTTTTTACAGATTTTGTGTTCACACATTGGGCTCCCACCTCCAGAGAAACCATGGCCCTGAAACCCCTCAGCGCGTACAAGATGCCTCATCTATCCCTTCCAGAGATGCCATGGCTCCTCTGGAGAGTGGAAGCCACTTGAAGGAAATTTCTTGGAATATCAGGGGGCTCCGCTCCCCAAATAAATGCATGCAGATCTTGAGGCATTTAAAAAGACTGGAAGCCGATGTGGCTCTCCTGCAGGAGACACACCTGGGTGCGGACGATCTCTCTAGGCTCCGGAGGTTCTGGGTTGGTTCAGCTTATGGGTCCCCTGCAGTAGGACGTAAGGCAGGAGTGGCCATTTTAATTCATAAACGACTCCCTCACTCAATCCAATCAGTAGATAGGGATACGGAAGGGAGACAAGTCACTTTGCATGTGAAATTTGCCGAACGTGATCTGGTCATCTTAAACATCTACGCGGAGCATGCCCCTGGACAGCCCTTCTTTAACAAAATCCTCCAATGGGCTCTACAAACCCTTGAGGCAGATCTCCTCTTGGGAGTGGATTTTAATTTGGTCATGCATCCTGCGGAAGACTGCCCCCCTGCACCCTCTTCTCGCTCCATGCCGGCACACACCCCCACCACGCTAGCCCAAACGATATCATCTTTAAACCTTATTGACATTTGGAGAGTCTCCCATCCCACAGATAGAGAATATTCCTTTTTCTCGCCACCCCACAACTCATTTTCTCGTATCGATTATTTCTTCGCCTCCCCATCCCTACTTCCATTAATTTCTCACTCAGCTATAGAAGACATGGCAATATCGGACCACTCCCCTATAACTATACATATGACTGGCTTTGCTACCCCCAATCCCTCTAGGACCTGGCGCTTCCCCTCATACCTGACTGATAGCCAAGATCTCAAAGTGACGCTACGTAATGCCTGGGCAGAATATGTCAACACTAACAGGGAACACCTGTCCTCACCCAACCTCTTCTGAGAGGCCGGAAAGGCCTTTCTCCGGGGGCGCATCATATCATATGCAGCCCAATATAAACGGCGGATCCAACTAAGCTTCAAGAAGGTTAGTGATAAGCTCCGCACAGCACATAACTCCCTTAATATGACACGCTCCCCCGACAATGTTAAGATATGGCAGCAAGCAAAACAAAACTTTGACCATTGGGCAGCGTGTCAGGAGGCAATTAAACATACCCACTCCTCACTTTTATTCCACAGACATGGGAACAAGGCAGGTAGACTGCTAGCAAGGCCAGCATCAGCCTACGCACATTGGCGCCCTTAAAAACGCAGAAGGGACCGTAATTACGGCGCCCTTGGAGATAGGCTCCCTGCTTACTGAATACTACTCTTCGCTCTATGCGGAAGACCAGGTGGATCCGGAACTAGCAGCTAAAGTGTTGGGTGACGCCAAAATACCCTCCCTTAATGCGGATCAGCTTGACACTCTTAACACTCCTATTTCCGAGCATGAGATCAAGACGACCATCAAAAACTTAGCTGGGGGGAAGGTGCCGGGCTCCGATGGTCTTTCAGTGGACTTCTATAAGCTAACCCTCAAATTCATTCCAGACACACTAGTGATGGTCTACAAAGTCATATGGGCTCTGTCCAACTGTTAGGCATGGGCGTGGATCAATCATGCTTTGGGGTTGTATTGCAGCCAGTGGCACAGGGAACATCTCACGAGTAGAAGGAAAAATGGATTCAATAAAATGTCAGCAAATTTTGGATGGTAACTGACGTTATGTT
>BLSH010219384.1:57812-69681 GCA_018402905.1 Glandirana rugosa | reverse complement strand
GTAATTTTAATAAAAGTTCTGAAAATTGCTGTAAAAAAGTCCTGGAAGGTCCTAGAGGTCTGCAAAAGGATGGAAAATGGGGGTAAGGGTGGGACAAGTGCCCTACAAAGAAATTGGGACAGGGAAATAACTAAAAGCATTTTTAAAAAAATATCAAAAATGGAGGTGGATTTGGACCATCTTCAAACTGTGTCTGAAAAGTATTAATTAACGGTAGAAGCCATATCACTGTTCTAAAATCATCTTCAAACTGTGTCAAAAAAGTATAAATAAGCAGGGAGAACCCATATCACTGTTCTGCAAACATCTGGAAACTGTTTAGAACACTTTACCTAAAACCGGGAGGAACCATATACCTGTTCTGCAAACATCTGGACACTGTTTAGAACACTTTACCTTAAACCGTGTGGAACCATATCCCTGTTCTGCAAACATCTGGACACTGTTTAGAACACTTTACCTAAAACCGGGTGGAACCATATCCCTGTTCTGCAAACATCTGCACACTGTTTAGAACACTTTACCTAAAACCGGGTGGAACCATATCCCTGGTCTGCAAACATCTGGACACTGTTTAGAACACTTTACCTAAAACCGGGTGGAACCATATCCCTGTTCTGCACACATCTGGACACTGTTTAGAACACTTTACCTAAAACGGGGTGGAACCATATCCCTGTTCTGCAAACATCTGGACACTGTTTAGAACACTTTACCTAAAACCGGGTGGAACCATATCCCTGTTCTGCAAACATCTGGACACTGTTTAGAACACTTTACCTAAAACCGGGTGGAAAAATATACCTGTTCTGCAAACATCTGGAAACTGTTTAGAACACTTTACCTAAAACCGAGAGGAACCATATACCTGTTCTGCAAACATCTGGACACTGTTAAGAACACTTTACCTAAAACCGGGTGGAACCATATCCCTGTTCTGCAAACATCTGGACACTGTTTAGAACACTTTACCTAAAACCGGGTGGAACCATATCCCTGTTCTGCAAACATCTGGACACTGTTTAGAACACTTTACCTAAAACTGGATGGAACCATATCCCTGTTCTGCAAACATCTGGACACTGTTTAGAACACTTTACCTAAAGCCGGGTGGAACCATATCCCTGTTCTGCAAACATCTGGACACTGTTTAGAACATTTTACCTAAAACCGGGTGGAACCATATCCCTGTTCTGCAAACATCTAGACACTGTTTAGAACACTTTACCTAAAACCGGGTGGAACCATATCCCTGTTCTGCAAACATCTGGACACTGTTTAGAACACTTTACCTAAAACCGAATGGAAAAATATACCTGTTCTGCAAACATCTGGAAACAGTTTAGAACACTTTACCTAAAACCGGGTGGAACCATATCCCTGTTCTGCAAACATCTGGAAACTGTTTAGAACACTTTACCTAAAACCGGGTGGAACCATATACCTGTTCTGCAAACATCTGGAAACTGTGTGTGTGAAACTATAGCAGAGCGAACCCATATCCCTGTTCTTCTCTCTACTATAGTCTCACAGTTTCCAGATGTTTGCAGAACAGGTATATGGTTCCTCCCGGTTTTAGGTAAAGTGTTCTAAACAGTGTCCAGATGTTTGCAGAACAGGGATATGGTTCCTCCCGGTTTTAGGTAAAGTGTTCTAAACAGTTTCCAGATGTTTGCAGAACAGGGATATGGTTCCTCCCGGTTTTAGGTAAAGTGTTCTAAACAGTGTCCAGATGTTTGCAGAACAGGGATATGGTTCCTCCAGGTTTTAGGTAAAGTGTTCTAAACATTTGGAATTCACCCTGCCTCCATGAATGGTCATTCAATTAGTCATATGGCCGTCCAGGATGGGTGATATCACCTCTTACAATGTACATATGGACACACGCTTCATTGTAACACAAATTGATTGGGTTTTATGTCCTATCTGTTGTTTTTATCTATGTTTCAATATTAACTTTCTCAATAAATGTATATCTTAAAGAAATGATTTGTTTCAAATTGCCTTAAAAATCCCAAATAAGAAGGGGTATTGTGATGATAAACTAAGGGGATGATGGCAATATACACCCTAGTTTGTGGAGGTACCTATCCTTTATCCAAGTGTTCTAAACAGTTTCCAGGTGTTTGCAGAACAGGGATATGGTTCCTCCCGGTTTTAGGTAAAGTGTTCTAAACAGTTTCCAGATATTTGCAGAACAGGTATATGGTTCCTCCCTGTTTTAGGTAAAGTGTTCTAAACAGTTTCCAGATGTTTGCAGAACAGGTATATGGTTCCTCCCGGTTTTATTTAAAGTGACACACACAGTTTCCAGATGTTTGCAGAACAGTAGTTCAGTTAGTCCCGGTTTTATTTAAAGTGACACACACAGTTTCCAGATGTTTGCAGAACAGTGATATGGGTTCTCCCGGCTTATTTATACTTTTTTGACACAGTTTGAAGATGATTTTAGAACAGTTATATGGCTTCTACCATTAATTAATACTTTTCAGACCCAGTTTGAAGATGGTCCACATCCACCTCCATTTTTGATTTTTTTATGTTTTTATTTTTTTAAAAATGCTTTTAGCTATTTCCCTGTCCCCATTTCTTTGTAGGGCACTTGTCCCACCCTTACCCCAATTTCCTTCCTTTTGCAGACCTCTAGGATTTTCCAGGACTATTTTACAGCCATTTTTGTGCCTAAAAGTTTGGGTCCCCATTGATTTCAATGGGGTTCGGGGTCCGGGACAAAGTTCGGGTTCTGTCTGGACCCGAACCCGGACTTTGTCCCGAAGTTCGGCCGAACCAGCAGAACCCGGTCTTCCAGAAGTTCGCTCAACTCTACTCTCGACCAACTGCCCGTCTAGTTACTAACAGCTTTATCTCCCCTGATATACTCCTTTCTAAAGGAACCCGACGGGGATGCCCCCTCTCTCCTCTTCTTTTTAATTTAGCATTAGAGCCATTATCTAGACTCCTCAATTCATTGGCAGGCATTAGTGGGATAACGTTCGGCACACAAAAACTGCGTTTGGCCCTTTTTGCGGACAACATTCTCCTTTTTTCGTCAAATCCCCCGGCGGACATCGAATTTTTGCTAGACAAGTTCGGCACCTTCAGAAAATGCTTAGGCCTCAAAATCAATTTCGACAAAAGCGAAATACTCCCCCTCAACCCGAGGCGTTCGGTAGCCTGGACGGGATTGTCTCCTCTCATAGTAGCGAAGCACCATATTGTGTACCTTGGAATCCACATCGGCAGGGACCCCGCCTCATTGTACAGCCTCAACTTCCCCCCGGTTATCAACAAAATTGTACAGGAGCTGGAGGCTTGGGCCAACCTCCCCATTTCGCTCTTCGGCAGGTGCCACCTCTTTAAAATGATTTCTTTTGCTAAGTTGTTATATCCCTTACAAACCCTCCCGCTGTTGCTCAAACACCTTGATATTAAAATAATTCATAGAGCACTGCTCACCTTTATATGGAGGGGAAAAAAAAACAGAATCTCAATTCATAAGTTATGACTTCCCAAGAACGAAGGAGGAGCAGGTTTGCCCAATATAAGGTTCTATAATCTTTCTTGCCTTCTCCGACAAGCGCTTGACTGGCTGTCGGGCAACTCAAGATACTCCAGCCACATACTAGAGGAGGCACTAGTGGCTCCATACAACCTCTCAGTGATTCTGCACTCCAAGCTTTCAGCTCTTCCCTCGTTTATTAGAAATAACTCGATTGTCAAGGATACAGTCATTGCTTGGAGGGAAGTGCGGAAGTTGCTGGGCCTCCCGTCTGGTGTGTCACATCTTTTATCAATTCAGGGAAACCCAATGTTCCCACCATTGGTCGACGACAAGATCTTCCATCAATGGCTGACAAAGGGGCTACACAGGGTAGAACAAGTATTTGACCTATCTAACAGACTGCCCAAATCCTTTTCAGAACTGGCTGATGTCTTTGCCCTACCTCCATCCCAGATATTTCAACACCATCAACTAAAATCCTTCCTCAAATCTCAATACGGCTCATCACGGCACCCACTGGCATACTCCTTTATAGACCAATTACTCTCAAGTAATGAGTATTGCATATCTGATATCTACTCCCATGTTATAAAACACCAGGCATCCAGGTATGCTCTCTGTCCCTTTCAACCCTGGACAAAACCTTTGGACATTCCAGAAGCCCCGGCCCAGATCCTGCAAGGATACCAAAAGGTTTGGACTTTAATTATATCAGAAGTCTGGAGAAAAACACAGTTCAAGATCGCGCTTACTGCGCCTTCCACGGGGGAGCATCTGATCCTTCTTCGTCATCCTGCCCCTGGTGCTCAGGGCCAAAACCGTCGCTATTCCACAGGCTTTGGAGCTGCGACAAAGTAGCTACTTTTTGTGTGGAAGTATTAAAATACATCAGGAGGGTGCTCGGCCTGGACCTACCTAAGGACCCCATGCTGTGTCTCTTCAGCTACAGTCTGGCTTCGCAACCCGGACTATCTACAGCTAAGGACAACATCCCGCATTGGGGGCACATATGTTTACTAGCGGCTAGAAGAGCTGTTATGCTACAATGGATTCAACCCACCTCTCCACATCTAGGGTTGGTTAAACAGTCACTCCACAATCTCTTCCTTCTTGAGAAGCTGGACACGCTTAAACAAAACTTTAAAACCTCCAAACGCTTCTTTGCCAGATGGAGAAAATTTATGGAATACTCGTTCATGCCTGGAGAAATTAGCCAGCATATGCACCCTTTCCGTTTTTCCGAGTGGCATCTGAGGGCAAACATAGTAGGAACCCTGGGTAAACTGGCAATATCTAATTCAGTGGATCTGGAGCCCATCTACACCCCTGTCCCCCCCCCCAGACATTCTTGATCTGAACTTTGACTGAGAACTTATAGTACTGCACGTCGGTATGCTCTGTACAGGTGTACGTATGCTACATTAGCCCTTCTAGGCCAGCCCGATGCAAAGCACGGATGTAATGTTAAAAGCAATATATAGCCATCATGTTATCCTAACAGCACTTTGAGATCTATTATTGTCTATTTCGTTTGACAATCCACCCTTCTCCTTCAATGCTAGCTCACTTACTGTTGCTTGTGGGCAACTGTGACAGCCCCTCTTTCCCTTGTTTCATTTGCCCAGCAGCTATGGGGATTTGTCAAACGCTCATTCCCTTTGATATTGGTTTATGTTACCAATTGTCATCTCATTGATACTAGGACACTGATACTTATCTGTTATATGTAAAAATTCAATAAACATATAAAAAAAAAAAAAAAAAACTGACAGGGATTCTAATTACCCTTTACTCTATCCAAAACAAAAAAAAAGTTTTGCCTTTATTTATACTTTAAGGGAAACAGGACCAAGAACAGGCTACAAATTGGTATTGACTGACTAAAGCAGTGCAAACTAAGGCCGGCAATAGATGGAGCAAATTTCTTTACTGCAACTATGTGTTTGCAGGAAAGAAATCTGCTTGATTCCCCCATCAGCAAAGAGAGTGTTGACGGGGAATCCCTCCCACCGAGCCATTGTGTTCTCCCAGCGGAAGAAGCCGTCCCCACCAGGAGAAGACAGTGATTATTGCTAGCAGCTATAACAGCCACTTGCAATAATCACATATACAATTCGGCAGGCTGGTTGTACCCAAGTATAAGTACGTCTATGGCCAGCTTAAATTTAAACAGAAACTTTAGTTTAGTTAGATTTGTTTAATTCATTTAATTTGTTTTCAGAATTTGTTTTGTTTCATTTATTAGTATTCAAATTAGAATTTCTGAATTGAACCACATTCAAAATTATTTCAACCAAATCTGTGTATGACAGATGTTTTGGTGTGTGCTAATACACACTGAGACAAATGTTGATGGTACACTAGTCGTACACTGGAATATGCCTGCATTGACTATTGAATATTGGATTGTTACTTCGTCAGCTCAGGTAGCCCTTGTATAATGCACATATATGCTTCATTTACAGTAAGCACCTGAATATACTGTTGGACAGTTCTTTCCTGGGACAATAGTATTACAGAGGTTTTGTGCAACAGTAAACTGTGACAGATGTTTTGATGTGCGCTGGTATACATTGAGGCAGATGTTGATGGGACACTAGTCGTACAGATGTTTTTGTACACTGGAACGTGCCTATTGTGACAGCTGGTTGGTTGCACTGGTAAGTTCTGACAGATGTTGATTTGGCACACACTACTACTACTACGGATGTTTTTGAGCAAAGGTACACTGTGACAGATTTTGATGGGCCACTAGTAGTACACCTGACAACATTTTTAGAAAGGAAGAGTGACTATCTTTTTTCATCAGCAGGAATATGATGTGATGTATTCATTTCAATTTTGTTTTCAAATTCAAATCGATTGGAATTGGTAACAATTTGAATATTGGATTGCTATTTCTGTCAGCTCAGGTAGCCCTTTTACAATGCACATTTATGTTTCTTTTAAGCACCTGAATACTAGACAATTCTTTCCTCCCCAGGCCATTTCTCAGCTTTCACATTAGATGTTGCTGGGACACTACTATTACAAAGGTTTTGTGCAATGGTGCACTGTGTGTGACAGATATTTTGGTGTGCGCTGGTTCACTGAGACAGATGTTGATGGGACACTAGTTGTACAGATGTTTTTGTACAGTATTAGTAGTAGTAGTATTTATTGTTTTTTTTCTATTCTAATCTCTTCTTTTCTTTTCTATCCTATTTCAATTAAATGTATTCTATTTGTAACTTGAATTTCAGTAGAGGGTTACATACTATTCTATTCTATTTTTTTCCTATTATTTTCTATTCTATTCCTATATTTTATATTCTATTTTATTCTGTTCTTTTATTTTCTATTCCATTTTGTTCTGTTATACTCTATTCTTATATTTTATATTCTACTCCTTTATTGTCTGTTCTATTCCTTTATATTCTATTATTTTCTATTCCTTTATTTTATATTCTATTTTATTGTATTTATTGTAATCAGAAATTTGAATTACATTTGTGAGGGGGGCGTAGTCTGGCATGCAGAGCGGATGGCAGCACACAGAAAGAGCTCCGGGTTCTCTACGGCTCCGCAGCTACAGAAATGGACATTCCGACCCTGCAATGGGCAGGATTACCAGAGCGACCCATCATTCCAAATATAAGTGACCCCCAGAGACATCACAGAATCTGTATATTGCCGATTTGTTCAAGCCACACTTAGCATCTAGGAGCAGATCATAGGCCGTCAAGATGGCGTTGTCCCGCCACCAGGAGGACAGCAATGAGGGCTCCATCGGTGCCTCTGACAAATGGGTAAGAGACCCTGTACATACAGATGCTCCTCTCACTCTAGCTGATATGACGGAAATAGCAGAATAGCAAAAAATCTGTGACTTCAGTGATCACTGACCTGAAAGTTGAGCTAAGAATCATGTCAGAGCAACTGAATACACAGGAGAGAGCAGGCAAAAAGAGAGACAAAGCTATCAGCAGACTTGAATCAATATCTGAGACTCACTCAAGTCACCTCTTTAATATCAACAGGCACCTACAGTAGAAGATTTAGACAATAGAGGAAGGAGATGTAATGTAAGACTAAGAGGAATATCTGAGACCATAGCACAAGAACAAATTAAGCAAGTGATGCAAAAGATCTTTAACAGTGTCCTGGAAAGAGACACTGACACCCCAATTCATTTTGAAAGAGCACAGAGAGCTCTTAGCCCTAAAGGCCCTGATGACGCACCACCCAGGGATATTATATGTTGCCTCTCAATTTTAACATTAAAGGAGGATATCCTAACTAAAGCCAGAAAGAATGAACATATGGAACTTAATGGCGACATTATAAAACATTTTCAGGATCTTTCTCCCATAACATTAAGCAACAGAAGAGCCCTATGCCCCCTGCTGGATCCTTTAAAGGAAAAGGATCTATCTTACAGATGGAAATTTCGTTTTGCTCTCCAAGTGATTTCTAATGGGAAACAATACCTTCTGAGATACCCACATGAACTATATGACTTCTGTAAAAATTTGGGCCTACCTTAGGTAAATCTGACTGGTACAAAGAATTTAAATTACTAACGCCTATAAACGGCATGTCAGTCTCTCCTAATGCCTCTCCAACAATCAACCCGCAGAAAAAAAGGCAAATACCGCAAGTATACAAACCAAAGCAACTTCCCTCCCACTCCAGGTTCAAGATCAACAAGGTCCAAGAAAAAAACCTGAAGGTTTAATCTAGAACATTTTTGCAAATTACACCTTTAATCCTATTAACTCTGTTATGGGTCAATAACTTTAAACCTACGGGTTTTGATGAACAACAAACTTCTCACAAAAGTTTTATTGGTTTAATTGTTCAGTTATTTGTCTTGATAGCTAGTTTCCTCCTTTGACTGTTGTTAAACACACAGGATTGTGTCCCTGCAATATAAACACGCTTTAGCTAAACTCGGTATGCTCTGAGCTAGATTTTCTATAATAACTGCCTAGACATAAACCAGCTTATCAGAGTGTACAAAGGGAAAAAAAAGACAGCACAAAGACATCAACAAACTTTCAGCTCTTAAATTGGCAATGCTTGACTAACAGGCCCTGACTCACACCTACCCGCTTCTGGAGCTCCAGCTTAAGAACCTCAGTTAAATTGGTTCTTCACACGGTAATTATGACTTTGTCCCCAAAGAACAATATCCCTGTTTCCACAGTATTCTCCACTCCGCCTACTCATCATCCATTAGGATATTCGCATCAGCGGCAGAAAATCCTGTGCTTTTATTTTTCTTCATTCAAATAATCACCTAGCTTCCTTTATTTTTAAGGCTCTAAACTGCTCCCTTTGGTGGGGGGCCCCCCTTTCCATCCGGCCAAAGGTACCCCTGGACCCTTTGTGGGGGATCTCAGTGTATAACCTCAGGGGTGGTAGGAGGTGTATAGACATTCTCTGTGCTGTGATAACACCTTCCACAGATACGAACAGCCCATATCACTAGATGATCATTTTATCTCACTGCTTTTTCGGCTAAACCATTGTTTACATACGGACAGGTAATTATATGCCGTGGAGCCTTCTTGCAATGTATCTATTACTTATATATATCTTTTACAGACTTACAGTTGTGCTCATAAGTTTACATACCCGGACAGAATTTATGATTTCTTGACCATTTTTCAGAGAATATGAATGAGAACTCAAAAACATTTCTTTCACACATGGTTAGTGTTTGGCTGAAGCCATTTATTTTCAATCAACTGTGTTTACTCTTTTTAAATCATAATGACAACAGAAACTACCCAAATTACCCTATCGAAAGTTTACATGGAGATTTTGGCCTGATAACATGCACACAAGTTGACACAAAGGGGTTTGAATGGCTATTAAAGGTAACCATCCTCACCTGTGATCTGTTTGCTGGTACGTGTATAAAAGGTCAGTGGGTTTCTGGACTCCTGAGAGACCCTTGCATCTTTCATCCAGTGCTTCACTGATGTTTCTGGATTCTGAGTCATGGGGAAAGCAAAAGAATAGTCAAAGGATCTGTGGGAAAACGCAGTTGGACTGTATAAAACAGGAAAGGGATATAAAAAAGATATCAGAGGAATTGAGAATGCCAATCAGCAGTGTTAAAACTTTAATCAAGAAGTGGAAAATGAGGGGTTCTGTTGAAACCAAACCACAATCAGGTAGACCAACTAAAGTTTCAGCCACAACTGCCAGGAAAATTGTTCGGGATGCAAAGAAAAACCCACAAATAACTTCAGGACTCCCTGAAAACATGTGGTGTGGCTGTTTCAAGATGGACAATAAGGAGGCCCTTGAAGAAAGATGGGATGCATGGTCGAGTCGCCAGAAGAAAGCCATTACTACACAAATGCCACAAAGTATCCCACTTACAATACGCCAAACAGCACAGAGACAAGCCTCAAACCTTCTGGCGCGAAGTCATTTGGAGTGATTAGACCAAAATTTAGCTTTTTGGCCACAACCATAAACTCTAAATTTGGAGAGGAGTCAACAAGGCCTGTGAAACACAAAGGTGGATCGCTGATGTTTTGGGAATGTGTGAGTTACAAAGGCACAGGAAATTTAGCCAAAATTGATGGCAAGATGAATGCAGTATGTTATCAAAAAATACTGGAGGAACATTTGCATTCATCAGCCAAGAAGCTGGGCATGGGACGTACTTGGACATTCCAACATGACAATGGTCCAAAACACAAAGCCAAGTCGACCTGTCATTGGCTACAGCAGAATAAAGTGAAGGTTCTGGAGTGGCCATCTCAGCCTCCGGACTTCAATATCATTGAGCCTCTCTGGGGAGCTCTCAAACATGCAGTTCATGCAAGACAGCCCAAGAATTTCCAGGAACTGGAGGCTTTTTGCCAGGAGGAATGGGCAGCTTTACCATCTGAGAGGATAAAGAGCCTCATCCACAAATACCACAAAAATACTTCAAGCTGTCATTGATGTTAAAGGGGGTAATATACTGTATTAAGAACTGGTGTATGCAAACTTTTGATCAGGGTCATTTGGGTAGTTTCTGTTGTCATTATGTTTTAAAAAGAGTAAACACAGTTGATTGATAATAAATGGCTTCAGCCAAACACTAGCCATGAGTGAAAGAAATGTTTTTGTGTTCTCATTCATATTCTCAGAAAAATGGCCAAGAAATCATAAATTCTGCCAGGGTATGTAAACTTATGAGCACAACTGTACATGCACAGGAATGGTACAACTAAAGCTCCTCTGAAGAAGGGAAAAATCCCGAAATGCATCAATGTTAGGTGTTATTTTTCTGTGTGTAATTTTTTCACCACTATGTAATTTGTATTGCCTTACCATGTTCTTATATGCATGATGTTTTTAACCGATTGTGTACCAATAAATTTGTATTTTTTCTGTCTACAAATTCCAGGGATGTTGTCACTCTACACTCCATTTTGCCTGTACATTTCCATGTGTGTAAACTGCTCTAAACTGCATGGATTGCACATCCAATCTCTAGACATGTGAGACCTATTTGTCTTCATCCAATTGGCTTATGCCTAGAGTTGAGCGAACCCGAACTGTAAAGTTCGGGTTCGCACCAGACTTTAGGGTGTCCGTGACCCGGACATTTGAGAAAAAGTCCGGGTTCGTGTATTTTTTTTGCGCCTTTTTCGCGCCTGTTGAATAGCTGCAGAGCAGTCAATCAATAAGAGTTTCACTCGTTTGCCCTTAGAAGCCATCGCAGCCATGCCTACTAATGGCATGGCTGTCATTGGCCAGTGCATCATGTAGCCTCTATATAAGCTAGAGTCAGGTAGTACTGCATGTCACATCATCTCATACTAGTGTAGGGAGAGGATGCTGCTGCTGTGAGGGAGAGATTAGATTTAGAAAATCTGCTAAAAACAGTGATTTATTGGTGGGTGGGAGGAGATTTTTGTTTGCTAGAGTACATTTTGTTTGCTAAGCAAAGTGCCTCATATAAAACCTAAGCAATTTTTCTGTTTGTTAGGTGGGCGTTTGCAGCCATTTTTGCAAGCGCAATGCACTTGCAACTGCTTGTGTGTCAGGGACACTACTTTAATCGTGTTCTGTTAGTTCAGTTGGCAACATTTTAAATACTGCTTTTACATTGCAGTTAGACAAATACATTTTTTTTTTTGTGCAAAATATTACATTTGCGGCCAGCGGGGCATTTCTTGCAGAAAATTAAAAAGTGCGTCTACATTGCTGGTTTAAAAAATAAAAATATTCTAAATACTACATTTGCGGCCAGCAGTGCATTTCTTGCACACAAATGTCTACATTGCTGGTTTAAAAAAAAAAAAAAAAAAAAATTTGGTCGTTACATCTGTAAACACACGTTCTTTACGTGACGACCGGCGTTTACATCATAAA
>BLSH010219384.1:41904-54473 GCA_018402905.1 Glandirana rugosa | reverse complement strand
GGCAGGGACGCTATATCTCGCTAACTGCACACTGGGCAAATGTAGTGGTGGGTGGGCCTGAGGCGGATAGCAGTTTGGCGCATGTCCTTCCACCACCGAGGATTGCAGGGCATTTCTCTTTGCCTCCTTCTGCCTCCTCCTTTTACTCCGCTTCCTCCTCTACCACCTCCTCATCCGGTCAGCGTAACACCTTCACCACCAACTTCAGCACATCCAGGGGGAAACGACAGCAGGCTGTTTTAAAACTGATATGTTTGGGGGATAAACCCCAAACTGCACAGGAGCTGTGGACGGGCATTGAACAACAGACCGATGAGTGGTTGTTGCCACTGAGCCTCAAGCCCGGCCTGGTGGTGTGCGATAATGGGCGAAATCTCGTAGCAACTCTGGGCCTAGCCGGTTTGACACACATCCCTTGCCTGGCCCATGTGCTGAATTTGGTGGTGCAGAAAGTTCTAAAAAAACGACCCAGATATGTCAGAGCTGCTGCAGAAAGTGCGGTCCGTCTGTGCGCACTTTCGGCGTTCTCACCCTACTGCTGCTCGCCTGTCTGAGCTGCAGCGGAACTTCGGCCTTCCCGCTCACCGCCTCCTATGCGACATGCCCACAAGGTGGAACTCCACCTTGCACATGCTGGAGAGACTGTGTGAGCAGCAGCAGGCAATAGTGGATTTTCATCTGCAGCACACACGGGTCAATCGCTCTGCGGAATAGCACCACTTCACCACCAACGAGTGGGCCTCCATGCGAGACCTGTGTACCATATTGCGGTGTTTCCAGTACTCCACCAACATGGCCAGTGCCGATGACGCTGTTCTCAGCGTTACTGTCCCACTACTATGTCTCCTTGAAAAAACACTTCGGGAATTGATGGAAGAGGATGTGGCACAGGAGGAAGAGGGGTCATTTCCATGGTTATCAGGCCAGTCATTCACAAGTGGCTCAGAGGGTGGGTTTCTGCACCAGCATAGGCCAGGTAAAAAATTTTCAAGCCAGGGCACAGTTCTGGAGGATGAAGAGTAGGAGGATGATGATGAGGAGGAGGAGCCGTGTTCACAGCAGGGTGGCACCCAATGCAGCTCGTGGGCATCACTGGAGCGTGGCTGGGGGGATACGGAGGACACAGATGATACACCTCCCACAGAGGACAGCTTGTCTTTGCCTCTGGGCAGCCTGGCACACATGAGCGACTACATGCTGCAGTGCCTGCGCAATGACAGCCGGGTTGCCCACATTGTAACTTGTGCTGATTACTGGGTGACCACCCTGCTGGATCCCCGTTACAAGGACAATGTGCCGTCCTTAATTCCCTCACTGGAGCATGATCGGAAGATCTGCGACTACAATCGCACGCTGGTAGATGCACTGCTGAAGGCATTCCTAAATGACACCGGGGGCTCAGTGGAAACACAAGGCGAAGGCGGAGGAGGAGGAAGAGGTCGCCAACGCAGCTGTGGCACCGCCCGCACCTCAGAAGGCAGGGTTAGCATGGCTGAAATGTGGAAAAGCTTTGTCAGCAGCACGACACAACAAACAGCAGCACCAGCTGATAGGCAACGTCTTAGCAGGAGGCAGCATTTCAGCAACATGGTGGAACAGTATGTGTGCACACACCTACACGTACTGACTGATGGGTCTGCCCCATTCAACTTCTGGGTCTCCAAATTTGGCACATGGCCTGAGCTTGCCCTTTATGCCTTGGAGGTGCTGGCCTGCCCTGCAGCCACTGTATTGTCTGAACGTGTGTTTAGCACAGCAGGGGGGCGTTATCACAGACAAGCGCAGCCGCCTGTCCACAGCTAACTTGGACAAGCTAACGTTTATTAAAATGAACCAGGCATGGATCCCACAAGACTTGTCTGTACCTTGTGCAGAATAGACATTTATACCGGCCTCACACAGCCATTGGTATACTTAAGTGAACTAATTCTTTTTTTTTTTTTTATAGAACATTCTTTATTGGAATTTGTAACAGAAGAAACATGAAAAATAAACCATGGTACATTTTATATGGAAAAAGTGAACACGTGCTAGAACATCTCTGGGTTTGTCTGCAGATAGTGATTTTTTTTTTTAATATGTCTCAATATTTTGGGGGCTACCCCAATTAGAAAAAAAAAAAACAAACAAACAAAAAACAGTGTTGGCTACCTCCTCCTCCTCCACCGCCACTTCCACGGTCACCGCCTCCTCAACCACCTACTCCACAACAACCTCCTCCTCCATTTTTAATTTTTTTAATGTGATTTTAAGTTATTTTCCTATCCACATTTGTTTGCAGGGCACATGTCCTACTCTTACCCCCATTTTGCTTCCTTTTGCAGCCCTCTAGCCCTTTCCAGGACTTTTTTAGAGCCATTTTAGTGCCCAAAAGTTTGGGTCACCATTGACTCGGGGTCAAGTTCAGTGCCCAACTCAAAGTCGCGAAGTTCGGCCGAACCCGAACATCCAGGTGTCCGCTCAACTCTACTTATGACCCAAAGCTGACATTCAGGTTACCCTAACGGCTAATCAAAATTTATAAGCTCATCTTGATTTTTTCAATAGACCTGAGCTAGAAACCTGATGACTAACCTTTTCTATTTCTAGGTAACTTTCATCTGATATATTGAGCAGAATATATTTTGATTTTATTTTGGCTAAGATTGTTTTCCTAAGAGGTTTCACTTAGACTACAGGAAGAGCCTGATTTAACAATCTAGGTGATAGTGATTATATTGTTTTTCAAATCATTGATTCCTGATTTGACCATTTACTATTGTGATTATCTCATACTGTTATTGATAAAAGCTGTGGAGCTGAGGTTATACCCTCAGAAAACTAGATTAAGACAGTTAATATAAAATATATAACCAAAACTCTTTTTTTTTCATTAAAAGCGCATACTGTAAATCTGCCACTACCCCAATCATATAAACTAACCCAATAGATAACATGTATTATCAAAATTCACCAGTAGTTTATAGATTAAATGCCACTTAGTGCTGGACTGAAACCCAGTTTTATACAGGCCCTGTAAAATTCTTCACTAAGTATATTACTTAGCCTACCCCTATACACTTTCCCTCTTTCACCCTTTTTTACAAATTTTTTTACTCCTAAATTGTAAACACCTTCCACCACACCTCCTCTCCACTCCCCCCTTTTTTTTTTCCTTTTTCGCCTTCCCCCCCTTCTACACTCACTCAATATGTCATACTTGGAATTAGGGAAATATCCTACCATCATTTCCCATAATACAAAGGGACTCAAAATCCCTGAAAAGGGAACTTCTCTTCTAAGCTTACTTACTAAAGCGAAACCCAAAATGGTCTTTCTTCAGGAAACCCATTTCAAAGTGAATAAAATTCAAAAACTTCCCAATAATTATTTTATTAAAATGTACTATGCCACTAACCCTCTAGCTAAGACAAACGGGGTCGCTATCCTACTAAACAAAAATTCCAATTTTGCTGTCACAGACCAATTAGCAGATCCGGAAGGTAGATACCTTTTTTTAAAAGGTTCACTAAATGGACAACAAACGACTATAGCGAACATATATTTACCTAATAAATCACATATCTCCTCGTGCCTGCAAATAGTGGTTGAACTAAAATGGTTTTCAACAGGAATGTAAATACTCAGTGGCAATTTTAATATACCGCTCAATCCTCTTCAAGACACTTCCAATGGCCAAACATCAATTGCATACAAAATAATCAAACATATTAAAAATATGCTTAACTCACTGATGCTTATAGATTCCTGGAGACTTGTAAACCGATTTGGGAAAGACTACACCTTTTATTTGATATCACACAATAAATACTCCAGGATCGATTATATCTTTATAACACAAAGAGACTTACCTCTACTAATAGATGCCAAAATAGGATTTCATATCAGATCACGCACCCATTGCCATTACTTTAACATCCCCAGATTCTCACAGAAAACCAAGTAACTGGAGATTAAACCCTTCATTACTTCTATATGCTTCTACTGCTATAAACTGCAATGAAGAGACTTCTCCTCTTATGATTTGGGAAGCACACAAATGAGTGATAAGAGGAGAACTTATTAAATGGGGAGCCCACTTCGAAAAAAATGAATAAGAGAATAGAATACTGCGCTTCTGGTGAAAAACAAAAAGCAAATATCCTGCGCAATAACTGAAGTGGATATAACAGCTGCTGTCACTCCAACTGACCGATTGCATATATCTATTCTAAAATGCAGCTCTTAGAAGATAAAGGTGCTTAGATGTCCCAACCTTTTTACAGATGGTTATTTAAAGTGCTAGAAAAGACATTATACTCAAAATGTCCCAATCTATTTCTAGATGGTTATTGCAAAAAATATAAAGTAAAAATTTAAAAAACGTGTCCTATGTCAAAAAATATCACATTAAGTGTCCATGCTTTATGCAGTAAACATCTCCTCTAAATTGCAAATAAGTAAAGTGTCAATGCTTAAGCAGTAAGCATATAATTTGATTGCAGATAAATAAGTAAAGGTGTCCAGTGCTCATAAAACCATATACGGATGATAACCAGTGACCATCACCAATCACTCAGTGAGAATCCACCACCTGATACACCATGCGCTTACCAGATAGGGGCGAGAAGTGTGTACAGATGGAATTATTAGATGACATCCAACCATGTGGGGCTATAGGTCCTCATACACGCCTCCACCTCCACATATAGTGTTCCAATACCGGTATATAGATCTCCAACAATTAGTTTAAAATGGCATAAAAGCAGGATATTCCAAGCAATAAGAACTCCAAGTGTGTTAATCAAGCCATGAAAAGAAAAGAAGTCTCCATAGTGTAAAACTGTAACACTTCTTTAATAAAGAAAAGGTGTAAACACTTACATCAATGAAGACGACATAGGGCCCTTTAATCACAAATAATCTCGCAATGACCAGGGGGGACGTAACCCAACGCGTTTCATCTCCTACGACTTCTTCTTCTACGCCCTTAAAACCATTACTTCAGATCTCAAGAAATGGCACCATGGAGGTTTCTCATGGTTTGGGAGAGCTGCAATAATAAAAATGGTAATCTTACCCAGACTATTATATTGTTTACATGCTCTCCCAATCAAGATACCCTCCAACTTTTTTAAACAACCCCAGTTTATACAAAGACAATTTATATGGGCTCACAAAAAGCAGAGATTAAACTTTTTAACAATGACACCCTCTAAAGATACAGAAGGTATGGGACTCCCGGATTTTAAAAGATATTATCTTCCCACTCACATCACAAGAGTGATAGATTGACACTGTCATACTTTAAACAAAGACTGGGTCTTTATCGAAAGCTCTACTTCACCCCTCCCTTTGAAATTTTTACCCTGGATTCAAAACTCTAAACTTCCACTAGAAATAAAGCAACATCCTCTCATAGGTCCCACTCTACAGATCTTCCAATCAGCTTCATCTAAGTATGCAATCGCCTCAATCCCCGACCCCTTGACAAGGATAGCTGATAATCCAAAATTCATACCGGGAATAAAAAATGGGACCATTCCAAACACCATTAAGGGCACACCACTGTTAGCCACTCAATGCATGCTAAAAGGAGTAGTAAAAACTAGAGATAGTATAAAAACTTTGTGTGGGGATCAAGCTCTCCCCCAGCGGTTGTACCTTCAACTTCACAGTTTCCTAAACTCACATAAATTTTAGCTTGCTTTTTTCCCAAGAGCCTACACAACTTGAAACGATTTGTATAAATGCTACAGTGACAAAGAAAACAACCTCTCTAGCATACTTTTGGCTTCAAACTGCTATTAACAAACATAATTCTCACTTCAAAGACAAATGGGAAAATGCTTTAAATAGTAGCTAATCTGATCACCAATGGGGGAAAGCTTGTATTCTAGCTCACAAGTGCTCGATCGGTTCAAAACTCCAACAAACCTCATATAACATTCTCACCCATTGGTACTCTACACCGGACAAACTACATTCCTGGTATCCTCAGGTCACCGACTCTTGTTGGAGATGCAAAAGAGATATAGGCACATTGCTACATTTATGGTGGCAATGCCCCATGATCTCTCATTTCTGGGAAAATATACGCACACTAATGAAAAAAATTACAGGTACAGATGAGAATCTAGATGTTAATTTCTGTCTTTTAAATATCTTCTCCCATTCCATCCGTCGATACAAAAATTCTTTGGCTAGACATCTGATTAATGCTGCAAAAATTCTAATCCCGAGAGCTTGGAAATCAACATATGTCCCCTCAACAAAAGAGTGGTTGAATGAAATCAACCATTATCATGCAATGGAAGAAACTATAGCTCTCTTATATGATAAACTTGACTATTACAATAAAATATGGAATCCTTGGGTCATATGCAGGTATTCAGATGAATATAGAAATATCACAAATACATATATAGATATTCATTTCTCTTCCATATACAACTATTGCAATTCCCCTGGAATATAACTTTTGTATTACGTAAATTAAATTAAGGTTGATCTGTCCAAACACCCTGATGTACTTTGTATGAAATCTCCACCCTCTCTATTTTTAAACCCCTGTGCTTCTACCCCAATCCCCACCCCTTTTTTCTTTCTTATTTTGAGTTAATTTTCATCATACTACATGTTAACAATTGTGATTGTTATCCTCTGTGTCCAAGGTATTACTCACTAAAATTAATAACAAATTAACCTATCTTATCTCTATGTTTCTGTATCTGTTTATTAAGTTTGGCTTCATATTTGAATTCACACTCAATTCATATTTGTTTCACACTCAATGTGATGTATTTCTATAAAAACTTCTAATAAACGTAAATTGTGAAAAAAAATTAATCAAATCTGAAAGCGATTCAAATTTGAAAATGATTAAAGTCGAATTAGAAAACAGTTTGAATTTGATTTGAATTTCATCAAAATTTTTGTTTTGTTACTTCGGATTTGTTTGAATTTGTTAATATTGAAATTCGTCTTGTTGAGTCATCTGATCACCAACCAATCTACATATATTTGATGACCATATCCCCAGGAAATCAGACAGCTATTAAACTTCTCATTCAGCAAAATAGTAGATTCATCTGAGGCATATATTCCCAAAATCTCATGGATGGCCTCACTGTATCACTCCCAACTAAACTCTTTAACATCTCGCATCACATCTCGCATCATCTCACGCATATAGGGGTAAAAAAGGCCGTATTTCTGTGCAACTCTCTTGATCACAATGCACTGCACGTGGGACAACTTGGATGGCTTTTTGGGGTCACCCTGTCTGAGAGGTGCACAGGACTCTGGTGACATCACCACAGGGACCCTATAATATATTGTGGTGGGTGCGGACATTAGCTTGGCCAACATTTTATCATCTGTCTCCCCATCCCCCAGACTTTTCACTAATGGGACATTGGATGTAGAAACAGCTACCAAATTCTCATATGGAGTATCTGTATTAGGCACAACCACAGCATTAGAAAGGACATTCTCACTCTCCAGGTCTCCTTCCTTAACTTTGAGCACCACCCACCTGGGAACACTGAGCCCTTAGAGCAGGGATCTCCAAATTACGGTCCTCCAGCTGTTGCAGAACTACACATCCCATGAGGCATTGTAAAACTCACATTCACAGGTATGACTAGGCATGATGGGAATCGTAGTTCCTGAACAACTGGAGGACCATAGTTTGGAGACCCCTGCCTTAGAGGAACTGGAGAACTGGTCTGAAGGTATGTCAAAATCAAACTCAGTGGAGAACATCTCAAGCAGTACATAAGCAGGACTGTTCTCCACAGTCACAGTCTCTCTCACTACCCCAGTTGACTTACCAACCTCAGTCGCTGGCAGGATACAGGACCAGCACCTTCTGCAGCCAGAGAACAAATGAAACAGTTTTGCATGACTGGCGGTGATGGATGAGTAAATGTCCTGAGCTGCAGCACCTGTGGTATTTTGACACCCGAAATAGCTGGTGTTATGGTTACAGACAGGTCTGGATAAACATTGAACAAGTGAACTGGCATCTTTGCAGTGGTAGTTATTGTAATTGACACCCTCACCTCCAATGGTGGCAAATTCTTGTGCTCAGCCTACCCATATTGCTTGGGGCAGTAAGGTTGAAGGGGTAACTTCCAGAAGCAGCTCTCCACAATGATGGCATCTGCTACAGATGCATATAGAGGTGGAAAACTCCAAGCATAGGCTGCAGACTACTCCCAAAGCCTTGAAGCCCTGTGTGGTGTACATGGGCAGTGTTCCATAGGGCATCAGTGGAATCTCCATGTTGATACTAACTTCTCTGGAAGCAGCTGTACTGGTGGTCCTCCACTCACTTTTGGGGAGCAGCGGGACAGAATGGAAAAATCCAGACATTTTCTCATTCTAGAAAACAGCAACTTTCCCACATGCAGCAGTAACAGTCCTTATTGTGCAACTTATCGTGCACGCTACAGTGACTCCTGTGTGGCAATGCAGGAAATTACTCCTCCCATTCTATCTGCAGGTCACATAGCTCAGACTTGTTAGTGCCAACTCTTTCTGCCTTGGTGTGTGCAATTCTTCTTTAAAACTTCAACCCCCATGAAAGTAGCAAATCTGAGGCTCTCTCCATAATACATACACAGGGTTCTTCCCCTCCGGATGGTATAACCTGATTGTCAAAACAAAAGTTCACATTTGCAGCTGTGTCAGGGCCTGGATCTGAATCTGTGACCTCTGTTGTTTCTGACAGTATCTCTTATTGCTGAGCCACATGATATGCTGGACAGCTCCCTGCCTGATTGCTTATACTGTACAATATTGCCTTATGTCTTGTTTCTCTTGAACTTTGAATTCTTTGCTTCTCTCATTAACTTCCTATTTAACCATGCCTTTTCACTTCCTGTTTGCCAGATTATTGTGCTCTCTTTCACATGTTCTTGTGAACGCTTACTGTGGGACTTATCTTGATCCAGCACCAGAGGATAACAGCGCAGACCCTTGGAGTGATTAGAGATTATCGAGGCCGACCACCACGTTGCTGTCTGGATTACCCCTGTGGCCTGACCCACACAAGCATGATAGATCCACCGATCGCATGATCGAGTGGGTCCAACAGTTCTGGTAAGAGTCCATTCCATCTGCTTGACTTATGTGGTTCTGCTGTTTGGCTGTTTTCATCCTTTGCCTCCAGAATCCGACCAAGACCCCTGTGTCCATCTCTCAGCTTGAATTATTTGGACTGTGTGGGACTTCCTTTTGATTATATTTAGCTTCACTTAATTTCACTTTATTTTCCGTTATTTTTTCATAATATTTTGTTTTATTTTGAAATAATTTTGATGATTTTTGAGTTTATCCAGGATTTACTAGGCTTGATTGCCTTTATATGATTGCTTATGAGTGCAGCACCTACTTTTTGTTTAATATTTCGCCTGTGTCACTCTTGCTGTAGTCTGTATTTTTGCAACCACTTGTTACTGACCTTTGGCTTGTTCCCTGACTATGTTTCTGCTTGATCCCTCCCTCCTATATCTGCTACCTGGCTTGCTCACTACCTTGTGGGGCACTCCTGGGGACCGCAACCTGGTACTAACATGCAGCAAAAAACATCTCCACCATCAGGAACTCTAGTAAATACCGGCTACCACTTAGACTCTACACCTCAGCTGAGCCCACATCATCCACAAAGGTGACCTGCTTGTATACCTATCCTGCTGGTCAGTGGGAGTCTCTACTGCTATAGATACTGGTCTCCACCCTGACCCCTGACTGTAACAAGCTGGTTACTATGGGCAACATCAGTATTTCTTTCACTAAGCCCCATGTTGGGCACCACAAATATAGCACCCCCCTCACTTCCAGGAGCAGGTGGAGTTCCCCCAGAGACAGGGGGGACTGACATTTCACATCAAAGCTGGATCCATGGCTAATGTTGAGAGGTCTGTAAAGAATTAGGGACCAGTCACTTTAGATGAAAGATTAAGTTTATTAATCATAGTCAATGGAAGAGAGGGTAAGGGTCACAGATGCTTCAAAACTAAAACAGAACTCCAGAACGCTACATATTACTGCACAGGAAAGAGTCTTTAAGTCAGAATGGACACTGTTCCCTAGAATCCTTCAGCAGACATTTTAGGCAGCAACTACATTTCTCTTCATGAGAGTCGACCAGCACCAACTGGGACTCCATCCTAAGTCCAATCTTCTTCAAGAGAGTCAACCACCTCCAATTGGGACTTTTTTTTTTAATTGTATTTTTATTAATTTTTCAAACATAGAAAGTATAAAGTTTGATTCAGATACAAATATGTAAAAAGTATGACAGCCACCAGCAATATAACATAAAACAGAGTTGCTTACAGCACTTAAAAGTCAAAGTAGGACAAGACAGCATGCATCGGCATGTCACAGCTTTAGACTTTAAGCATATCAAAAATAAGAAAAAAAGACAATTCAAGATGCAACATTTCAGACAATAATACAAAATATAAAGAGAGGAAAAGGGTTAAGGAAGACACAGTGGAGCTCAAGACTCAAAGGATCATACAATAAACATTTCAGAATCTTTGGACATACAGTATCTCATAAAAGTGAGTTCACCCCTCACATTTATGTAAATATTTTATTCTATCTTTTCATGCGACAACACTGAAGAAAAGACAATTTGCTACAATGTTAAGTAGTGAGTGTATAGCTTGTATAACAGTGTAAATTTGCTGTCCCCTCAAAATACCTCAACACACAACCATTAATGTCTAAACCACTGGCAACAAACGTGAGTACACCCCTAAGTGAAAATGTCCAAATTGGACCCAAAGTGTAAATATTTTGTGTGGCCACCATTATTTTCCAGCACTGCCTTAACCCTCTTGGGCATGGAGTTCACCAGAGCTTCACAGGTTGCCACTGGAGTCCTCTTCCACTCCTCCATGACAACATCATAGAGCTGGCGAATGTTAGAGACCTTGTGCTCCTCCATCTTTCATTTGAGGATGCCCCACCGATGCTCAATAGGGTTTAGGTCTGGAGACAATCTTGGCCAGTCCATCAACTTTACCCTCAACTTCTTTAGCAAGGCAGTGGTTATCTTGGAGATGTGTTTGGGGTCATTATCATGTTGGAATACTGCCTTGCGGCCCAGCCTCGGAAGGTAGGGCATCATGCTCTGCTTCAGTATGTCATAGTACATGTTGGCATTCATGGTTCCCTCAATGAACTGTAGCTCCCCAGTGCCAGCAGCACTCATGCAGCTCCAGACCAAGATACTCCTACCACCATGCTTGACTGTAGGCAAGACACACTTGTCTTTGTACTCCTCACCTGGTTGCCGCCACACACGCTTGACACCATCTGAACCAAATAAGTTTATCTTGGTTTAATCAGATCACAGTTCCATAGTCCATGTCCTTATTCTGCTTGTCTTCAGAAAACTGTTTGCAGGCTTTCTTGTGCATCATCTTTAGAAGAGGCTTCCTTCTGGGGTGACAGCCATGCAAACCAATTTGATGCAGTGTGCGGTGTATGGTCTGAGCACTGACACGCTGACCCCCCACCCCTTCAACCTCTGCAGCAATGCTGGCAGCACTCATACATATATTTTCCAAAGACAACCTCTGGATATGACATTGAGCATGTGCACTCAACTTCTTTGGTTGACCATGGCGAGGCCTGTTCTGAGTAGAAGCTGTCCTGTTAAACCACTGTATGGTCTTGGCCACCGTGCTGCAGCTCAGTTTCAGGGTCTTGGCAATCTTATTATAGCCTAGGCAATCTTGATGTAGAGCATCAAATTTTTTTTTCAGATCCTCAGAGATTTCTTTGCCATGAGGTGCCATGTTGAACTTCCAGTGACTAGTATGAGAGAATGAGAGCGATAACAGCAAATTTATCACACCTGCTCCCCATTCACACCTGAGTCCTTGTAACACTAACAAGCAATATGACGCCGGGGAGGGAAAATGGCTAATCTGGCCCAATTTGGACATTTTCACTTAGGGGTGTACTCACTTTTGTTGCCAGCGGTTTAGACATTAATGGCTGTGTGTTGAGTTATTTTGAGGTGACAGCAAATTTACACTGTTATACAAGCTGTACACTCAATACTTTACATTGTAGCAAAGTGTCATTTCTTCAGTGTTGTCACATGAAAAGATATAATAAAATATTTACAAAAATTGTGAGGGCTGTACTTACTTTTGTGAGATACTGTAGATACACTTGCCCCCCCCCCCTCCTTTCCTGGCCTGCTAAATCACACAATCAGATAAGGGTATGGTGCAGGTTTTTGGGGGGACTTGAAAGACCTTGTATGAATGGCCTAATATAGATGAAGGGACTCTCCAGCTGCAGAAGGAATTGGCAAGGAGCCGTCATTTTGTCAGCAATTGAAACACATATTTTTCTTTGTAAATGTCAGTGTAGTTGTAGTAGCTTGTATACATCACACGTGCCACCTCATGGGCAGGCTATGCCCAGGCATGTTATTTAATTAAATTTTGCAGTTGCAATTTTCACTTTAAGCATTAATAAAACAATTGTTGCTCTCACTTTTTTTTTTTGGTTCGATACATGTCCTCCAGGACAGTAAACCTTTCCTCCCCCCC
>BLSH010219384.1:25599-41894 GCA_018402905.1 Glandirana rugosa | reverse complement strand
TAAACACCCCCCCCCCCCCCCCCATGCCATTTGTTTGACAATTCCTTGCGTATTAATCTAGAAAATGACCATGTTTGATTTTTGACATTTGGTTCCAATTGACTTCAATGGGGTTCAGATTCAGTACCTGCATTTTCTATATATACGTAAAAAATGTAAATAAGATATACTGTATCTTATCATTTGTAATCCTATACAAATCCCTCCAAGATGGAATTAACAGCACTTATGTGTGAGGTTTGTTTAGTTGGAATTATTGACTCTTCTATGTAATTAACATGCCTACGATTAATGTTTAAACTTTTGCTTTCCTGTGCCTGTAAGCAATTCTACTTCTCTGGAAGGACTCTCAAACTTTTTATTAAGATTGTTTCTTAAGAAATCTAAGATTAAATTATACTATGCTATTCTACAGAAACTGGTTAAACTGGTTAACTGGTTATTCTGACAATCCTGGCTAAAGCAGTCCAGTATATGTAATGTACATGGCAATTTGCAGACTCACTTTTGGCACATTTAGGCAAAGTTTACACTTGCAGCTGGGGGGCAGTAAAAACACACAGTTGAACCACGTTTTTTACTGCCTAATTGACTGCCCCCCCTTAATCTGGAAAGGCAGCTAGATGGGGGTGTATACTTGCCTAAAACAAAAATGTACATGCAATTTAGAAAACATATATATATTACTATACAAAATTTGTATAGCATTAAAAACATGTGAAAATTTTAGTACGCAAACAAACTCCTCTCGTATAAAAGATTGCTGTCAATTGCACTGCTCCAATAACGCGTTTCACTGCTAAACACTGATTCTTCAGATTAGTTTATTCACTTGTAACAGTTATTCAACGAAGGATCACTTAGTTAAAAACAAACAACAAGGGATTCATTTTCTGTATCTTGCAAAAAAACCTGGTTGATCCTGCTGTTCTATGTCTCCCCCTCCTGTCCCTATCTCCAATGTAGTTGATGATTTTGCAGAGCAGTGCTGGCAGCTAGTGCACATGCTCAGTTTTCAATTTATTTTCTACCCTAAGCATCTCCTGGAATTGTGCTGCTAATTCAAAATAGCCCCTAATAATAAACAGGATGCGATGAGACTCATGTGCTTTGGATAGCCTCAGTACTGAAGCATTCAAATGTCCAATCAAAGAGAAAAAAATCAGGCGATGTCTCAAACATAAAACATATACAATTTTATTAAATCTATCCATTAAAAGGAATAAATACCTGTAATTATAGGTATTTATTCCCTTTAATGGATGAATTTAATAAAATTGTGTATGCTTTATTTTTGAGACATCGGGGTGCTGCATTTTTTTCTCTTTGATTGGACGTTTCTACCCTAAGCATTTCCTCCCTATCACATCTGAGCAGCCCATGTGACTATAGAGTCAGACTTGTGAGTGTATACAGAGTGATAAATGAGAGCCCCCACTGTCTTCCTCCTCCTCCATGCCCACTAACCAGCTAAACACAATGGGGGTGGGATATTACATGTAGATTAATGGTGGCTTCACCTCCCTCTTAGTCTAAGACACAGTCTGAAGGGGTGTAATACAGCCTGTGACTGTGACTGGCAGAAATCCACCCACACCATGGTATTTCCACAAAATAATAAAGATTTAATTTCAAATGTATATTTGTATGCTAATTTTAAACACTATATTGATATTATTTATTTATTTTTACTCTGTATTCCAAAGGCCGGTTTTTTCAATTTTGACATGCCACCAGCAGCAGAGGACTAGAAGCACACCCTGCTTATGTTTCCCTGCAGAGAGGCTGGGAAAAATCTGGGCCAGCTGTATATCGATTAGGAAAAAGGAACTTAGATTTTTTTTAATTAAAATAATTACGTTGCCATCACCCACATACAGAAATAGAAGGGACAGTGTAAATTAAATTGTGTGTGTCCAATCATGATATAAACACAAGCCAGCTAGCGGCACTCCTTTCCTCGTGCTGACAGCATGAGGAGAGGAGAGCCGATAACCTGCTTATGTGAAAAGGACATCTACACTGATAATCAGGGCACTGATTATCAGGGCACTGATTAACAGTGCAGCCCCTACAGTGCCCACCAGTGCTGCCAATCAGTGCCCACCAGTGCTGCCAATCAGTGCCCATCAGTGCCTCCTCATCAGTGTCACCTATTAGTGCTGCCTATCAGTGCCCATCAGTGCCACCTACCAGTGCCCATCTGTGCTGCCTATCAGTGGCCATCAGTGCCACCTATCAGTGCAGTCTCATTAGTGCCTCCTCATTAGTGCCCACCAGTGCCGTCTCATCAGTGTAGCCTATCAGTGCCCATCAGTGCAGCCTCATCAGCGCACATCAGTGAAGGAGAAAAATTGCCTGTTTGCAAAATTTTATAACAATCTTTGAAAAACATTTTTTTTTAATTTCAAAAGTTTCAGGGTTTTTCATTTATTTAGTAAAAAAAAAACAATGGTGATTATATACCACTAAAAGAAAGCTCTATTTGTGTGAAAAAAATGATAATAATTTAATCTGGGTACAGTGTAGCAAGACCGTGCAATTGTCATTCACAGTGTGACAGCGCTGAAAGCTGAAAATTGGCCTGGGCAGGAAGGGGGTAAAAGTGCCCAATAGGCAAGTTGTTAAAGCCCAACTCTGGGTAATTGGAAAATTTAAATGGGTACAGTGTAGCACAGTGTAGCACGACCGTGCAATTGTCATTCAAAGTGTGACAGCGCTGAAAGCTGAAAATTGGCCTGGGCAGGAAGTGGGTAAAAGTGGTTAAAGCCCAACTATGGGTAATTGGAAAATCTTCCCTTGCAGTGGGGCTGCACCCACATTGCAAGAGTTAACTGCTCAGTTTATTGAGGAGAGAGTAAAAGCATTTTATCACAGGAGGACACTGGAAGAAAGAAGTGTAGTGTGAGTCCTGTGTAGAGATCCAGTGCTGACATGGAGCCTTGGAGAAAGGAAAGAATGGAGAGAGAGTCTGAACTGTATCTGTGAGTAAAGCAAGGGAGCAGTGGGCTGAGCTTCTTCGAGTATGTGAACTGACAGAGAAATCATTTGCAGTATTCTCCCAGAGGATAACCTACTTCAAGCAGATTTTGTATTTCCATAGATTTGTATAGGAAAGCAAGCACAACGTGTCCTAATCTAGTAAGAGAAGCAGAATTAAAGTGTAAATTAAAGCTGACCAGATTTAATTTACTGAGGTTTGCTGTTTTGTTACCATGGGCTACTACACTTTTAGTTATGAAATAAGCATGACTTATTTTGAATTCAAAAGGCCTTACAATAAATACTATTACTTAAAGCGATACTAAAGGTTCGCTTTTTTTTTTCTTAAAATAACAAACATGTCATACTTACTTCCTCTGTGTAAGAGTTTTACCTCCTCTTCTGGGGTCCTCCCTGCATTGAGTGCCCCACCGGAGAAGCGATCTCCCTGGAGTCACCCGTGCGGGCGCGCGCCCGAGTCCTGTTGCTGTGTCCATTAACACAGACAACAGGACTCGGCCCTGCCCCCCAGCTCCTGCGTCACTGGACTTGATTGACAGCAGTGGGAGCCAATGGCTCCCCTGCTATCAATCTATCCAATGAGGATCAGGGCCCGCGGCTGGAGCTGCTAGGCTCATCCCTGGCGCGGGAACGATCGGGCTCAGCAAGTAAATGGGGGCTGTTGCAACTGAAAAGGTTTTTCACCCTAATGCATAGAATGCATTAAGGTGTAAAACCGGGAGGGTTTACAAACCCTTTAATGTTCACTGTAAAATATTAGTCAGTGACTCACTTGTTCACTGTCAGATCCTATACACTTCTGTATTTTCAATTGCTTAGAAAGTATTCCAACTTCTCTAAGTGTAATGTGTGCTTCATATTTGAAATGTTTTCATCGTAACATGACTTAGCTGATATGGGCCGAATATCTGAGGACTATGAAGTCATCTGAAAAGAATGCTTTGCCACGGGGATCTGTCCTACAGCTTGCTGCTCTGAGACGCAGGCTTTTCCATGGGTTGCAGCCCATTTATGACTCATGAAACATAATGGTGTATTGTTGAATGCTTTGGGAACATGAGAATGTCTGCAGTATTTAGTATTGGGAAATTATATTAATTGTCAAGATAGCTGAGCTGCATTCTTTCAGAAATATGAGGAAGGATGTGATGTGTGTAAGGAGACTGGACATTTGTTATAATGATGACTGATGCTTCACTCTCTGTGTATATATTCCTCTGACTCAAGAAAATCTGCAGGGGCTAATAACAAAAAAAATGCTGGTAATTTTGGGGGCTACTATTATTGATAATATTTATGTGCCCCACTTGGGGTCATTTTTTTCTAGTATGTTTGCATCTAAAACTGTCAGCTCACACTGGGCATGCTTGTCAAATCTCAAAGTGCCCTTTTCCAATTTCAACAGTAATTCTACAGAAGAGGCACTTCAACCCCCTTCCTAACCAGACCGCTTTTAGCTTTCGGTGCTCTCACATTTTGAATGACAATTACTCAGTCGTGCAACACTGTACCCATATGAAATGTTTGTCCTTTTTTCACACAAATAGAGCTTTCTTTTGGTGGTATTTAACCACTTCAGCCCCGGAAGGATTTCCCACTTTAGGACCAGAGCACTTTTTTGCGATTTGGCACTGGGTTGCTTTAACTGACAATTGTGCGGTCGTGCGCCACTGTACCCAAACAAAATTGATGCACTTTTCCCCACAAATAGAGCTTTCTTTTGGTGGTATTTAATCACCTCTGTGGTTTGTATTTTTTGCGCTATAAACAAAGAGTGACATTTTTGTAAAAAAATCAATATTTCTTACTTTTGCTAAAATACATATAAAAATATATATAAAAAATGAATTTATTCATCAGTTTTGGCCGATATATATTCTTCCTCATATTTTTTGAAAAAAAAAATGCAATCGGCGTATATTGATTGTTTTGCGCAAAAGTTGCTGCATTTACGAACAATGATAATTAATTTATAGGGTTATTATTTTTTACTAGTAATGGCGGCGATCTGCGATTTTTAGTGGGACTGCGAAATTGTGGCGGATGCTTTTGACACTTTTTTGGGACCATTGGCATTTATACAGCGATCAGTGCTATGAATATCCACTGATTACTGTGTAAATGTCACTGGCAGGGAAGGGGTTAACACTAGGGGGCGATCAAAGGGTTAACTGTATTCCCTGGGATGTGTTACTAACTGTGTGGGGGCTGGGCTGACTGGGGGCAGAGAGTGATCACGGCTCCCATATACAGGGAACAGAAGATCACTCTCTTCCCCTATCAGAACGGAGATCCGCGTGTTTACATACACAGATCCCGTTCTGCCACTGCAGGGGAGTGATCACGGGTAGCCGGCAGACATTGAGTCCGCCCTACCCGCGCCCTGGCTCCCCCTCTACACAGTGAGCTGCCACAATGCTTGATCTCGCAGCCGACGCCATGTGACGATGATTTGCGATATCGAGCCAGACTGCCGCCGTCAGATGACAGCGGGCGGTCGTTAAGTGGTTAATCACCACTGGGTTTTTGAGCACCGTCAGGTGTTCTAGGGGCATAAATTTCAAATCTAATTTGACTACCTATTACACTATTGTGAGGCTATGTAGTGGCATTGATGTGCACTGTAGTGGCACTGTAGTAGCATGGATGTGGCATGGATGAAAACTGATGTGGCATGCATGTGGCATGTATGAGAACTGATGTGGCATGAATGAGGCATAAATGAGCCATGGATGGGGATGGATAAGCCATGTATGAGCGTGAATGAGAAATGGATGGGGATGGATGAGCTGTGGATGGGGATGGATGAGCTGTGGATGGGGATGGATGAAATATGGTTGGGGATGGATGAACCATGGCTGAGCATAAATGAGCCATGGATGGGGATGGATGAGCTGTGGATGGGATGGATGAGCTATGGATGGGGATGGGTGAGGCATGGATGGGGATGGATGAGCATGGATGGGGATGGCTGAGCCATGAATGTGGATGGATGAGCCGTGGATGGGGATGATGAGCCATGGATGGGGATGGCTGAGCATGGATGGGGATGGCTGAGCATGGATGGAGATGGCTGAGCATGGATGGAGATGGCTGATCCATGAATGTGGATGGATGAGCCATGGATGGGGATGATGAGCCATGGATGGGGGTGGCTGAGCATGGATGAGGATGGCTGAGCCATGAATGTGGATGGATGAGCCATGGATGGGGATGGATGAGCCGTGGATGGAGATGGATGAGCCATGGATGGTGATGGCTGAGCATAGATGGGGATGGCTGAGCCGTGAATGTGGATGGATGAGCCATGGATGGGGATGGATGAGCCATGGATGGGGATGGCTGAGCATGAATGGGGATGGCTGAGTATGGATGGGGATGGCTGAGTATGAATGGGGATGGCTGAGCATAGATGGGGATGGCTGAGTATGGATGGGGATGGCTGAGCATGGATGGGGGTGCCTGAGCATGGGTGAGGATGGCTGAGCATGGATGGCGAGAGCTGAGCATGGATAGCGATGGCTGAGCATGGATGGAGATGGCTGATCCATGAATGTGGATGGATGAGCCATGGATGGGGATGATGAGCCATGGATGGGGGTGGCTGAGCATGGATGAGGATGGCTGAGCCATGAATGTGGATGGATGAGCCATGGATGGGGATGGATGAGCCGTGGATGGAGATGGATGAGCCATGGATGGTGATGGCTGAGCATAGATGGGGATGGCTGAGCCGTGAATGTGGATGGATGAGCCGTGGATGGGGATGGATGAGCCATGAATGGGGATGGCTGAGCATGGATGGGGATGGCTGAGTATGGATGGGGATGGCTGAGTATGAATGGGGATGGCTGAGCATGGATGGGGATGGCTGAGTATGGATGGGGATGGCTGAGCATGGATGGGGGTGGCTGAGCATGGGTGAGGATGGCTGAGCATGGATGGCGAGAGCTGAGCATGGATAGCGATGGCTGAGCATGGATGGCGATAACTGAGGATGGATGGGGATGGCTGAGTATGGATGGTGATGGCTGAGCATAGATGGGGATGGCTGAGCATGGATGGGGATGAGTGCCAGAATGGGCACAGATCAGCGCTTCTGCACCTGACCTTTAACCTTGCCTCTCACACTGTACCAATTGGTACGGAGAGGGGAAGATGATGCGCCGGCTTGTTTACAACTGATCGCTCCATCATTGGACGGAGCGATCACATGGTAAAGGGCCGTGGTCATCGGCCCTTTACCGCGATCTGTGATACGCTGGGTCCTCTTCACCCGGCAGTCACGGATACTCCTGGGTGTGCGTCCCAGGGGGCGTGATTCTGGGAGGACATATAGTACGCCCTCCGAAAATTATCCGATTGCACTGTAGCCGTCATTCGGCTATGGCCCGGCGGTAAGTGGTTAATGAATGCTTATTTCACCACAAATATTGTCTTCACATTTAAAGCGATAGTAAACTCAGACAATGTTATCCCAAATCAGCAATATACAATTTCATGCTGCTGTTTAGTAGCTATGCGCCGCATATAGTATGCAAATAGAATGCTTGATAGAGTAAACTTTTTCTGATTGCCTCTGCTTGTATGCAGCCGCTGCCATTATAACTCCTGTCTTCCGCATCTCAGTAGTATTTTATTTCCGCCCTCACTCTTCCTCTGTGGCCATAATCCAGCAAGTGTGTATTCGTTCATGAAGCCAAACCTTGTTTTCATTTCAGACAGACAGGCTCTGTCTTTGGCTCTGCACTCCAACCCGTGTGAAGTAGCGAGTCACATGGGGTTAAGGATCAGCTTCTCAACGGGGGAGCGCCGCAGAATCTCGGGACTAACGTCAGCCAAAGGAAATGACACAGCCCCCGGCATGTACACAGTGCATGCGCCGGTGACATCATTGAAAACAAAACAAAGGATTACACAGAAAGCAAACAGGTAGGAAGCCATACACACAGCACAAACAGGACATTAGGTTGCAATGATTAATTTTACAGAAACTTGATTGAATGGGTTTACAACCGCTTTAAAGTGTAATAACACCAAAAACTAAAAAGGGAGATTGCAACACTCCGTACTTAAAAACTTTTCACCCTCACTATGTGACTGCCATATAGTATATCCTATTTATAAAAAAAAAAAAAAAGAAGATGGAATCAGGAGCTACATCCAATACATATTGTTATCATTCTCTTAACATAGCCTTAAAAACAATCTAAATTAATTTGAGACTATGCAGGTACTAGCAGGTACACTGGTTATACAAGGGTGTTTTCTCCAGTGCCATTTATGAACAGCACTGTAGAAATAAACATTCACCAATTTGCCGTTCAAAACTGCACGGCAGTAGATAAGTAGTTAATCTTAAAAGTCAAAAACTTTACACAACTTTAAACAAAAAAGGAGTAATAACAGGATGCGGAAAGTGTGAGATTAGTTACTTCCCTTATCTCGATGCTTTAATTCTCAGATCTGAAATTTCCAAACGGTGATCTGTTCCTGTCTTCTGTACATATTCAGTACAAAGTTTGGGCCCTAAAATGGGTTGAAGAAATAACTGGGTTGAGAAAACGGAAGTGGGTATACAAAAGCTGCAAGAAATGCTGAATTTACTTAAACCCGTAGTGGCTCTTGTTTCAGCTATACAATATCTTTGTTGCAATGTGCATGTGGCAGAAGTCACTTTGGGACGGGGGCTTGTGGAACTCAGCTTACCTTAGAGAGGTCGAGAAACTCCTTTTCCAGCTCTCCCGACCCCTCCTATGTGTAAGTCACCCTGTGTCTATTAGGGGCACAGGCTGACCAAGAACCCCATTTGAGTCTGACCTAACCAGACTCGCAGTACAACCACATCGGACTGAGCATTTCACTTTACCCCTGTTATCCCAGGTGCTGTATGTGTGGTTTGTGTTGAAAGAATGAAGGGGTTCTTTCACTTGGGGAATTAATAATATTTCTGAACAATATCTCTCCAGAAATATATGAAGATAAATGCATTCCACCTTTCCAACTGCTGGAATATTATTGTATGAACTTGGTCTCACAAACTGGTGTATACTTTTTACTAGAGCGTATGAAGTGTGGCTGTATCCCATTGTTCTATTGTATCTGTCTGCCTTGGGAGCAAAGTATTATGGGATGTATATGCGTATGTGGATTGGCTTATATGTTAATGAAACCCATGTCAGCTATTTGATGCTAGAGGGGAGAGGGGATTCCTCCAACAGCTCTCCCTGCTGATAAGATGGTCTACTAATGAGAAGTTTTTTTTGTTTTTGTTTTTTTCTTCCAATTGATTTTTATTAAATTCTTCCAACTGATGAGAAGTTTTAATACACCTGTGTGTCTCTTGTTACTGAATGTAGCTTTACCCCACCCCGTGTGATTACACAAAGAAGGGGGTTGTCCCCTGAGTGTATATCCCTTTGTACCTGTGTTTGAATTAATCAGTCTTATGTTTTCCACCCTACGCTGAGTTACGATTAGTGACTGAGTGGGTTAAGGGGTCAGGATCGTGCTGGTACCAGGCAAAGGAAGCTGTTACTGCGGACATAATGCTGTTGAGGACAGGGGTCCGTGACAGTGCATATATGCTAAATAATTTATAAGTGGCTAGTCATACACAATTACATTTCTCTCGCTCAGCCTATAGCCTAAACGTGGAAAAAATAAAAAAATAAATCCCCCAAAAATTTTTATACCAGACCTCTACTCATTCACAAAAAAAAGTAAATAAAAACAAACACAATTTTTGACAATTTCTTTAAACAACAAGGCAAAAAAGTCCCACAATGTAAATCCATCATCAATCACATCATTCAACAATGCAGGTCTATGTCAATCACAATGCCTGAAACCCACAGAAAGAAAAAAACACACTCCCTCCCATAAGATTTGGCACACACCACAGAGCAACCTGGGATCTCTGATTTCCGGGTGGTGGGATATGGGGAGGCCTCCCCAGTGTCCAGTGCTTCCCATTACATTTCCATACGAAAAAGGATCTGTACAAAGACTGAGCCCATCTGCACAATGTGTTCACATCCCCTAAGTGGTTTGTACGACAAAAGGCTATGGAGAATTGCCTCTGCAAAAAGCAGGCAGCTCCTTTTTGTCCAAGGTGGTTTCAGGAATTCATTCAAATCATAGTGTTGCCTTCCTTATGTCCAGCTCCAAAGCATTCTAAGGAGAATGTTTTCCATTCTTTGGATGTAGTTAGGGCTATGCGAGTCTATCTCATGGCCATGGCCCAGATTCATCATTTTAACGCTTTTTGTTTTGCCTGAGGGCTCTTGGAAGGGACAGGTCGCTTCTCAATCCTCAATTGCTAGGTGGATTCAGAAAGTCATTACTCAGGCATACTACCTGAAGGAAAAAGATTTCCCCCTTTTCTGTGAAGGTCCACTTCACCAGAAGTGTCAGTGTTTCCTAGGCTTTTCAACATCAAGCTTCAGTTTCTCAGGCCTATAAGGCGTCTACCTGGTCTTCAGCATACATGCTTGCTAAGTTTTACCAGGTAGATGTTCATGCCTCAACAGACACTGCCCTCAGTTGGAAAATTCTCCAGGTACCTTCTCTGTTTACGCCTCTTTATTTCTATTGAGATGTTTATTTTTAGTGGGCCTGTTAGCTGTTGTTTGCCCCAGTGGTCTCAGGTTTTAACTCCCTTGTATCATGTGATGTATTATTAAGAAAACAAGACTTCTGACTTACCTCTAAAATCCCTTTCTTGGTGTACATTACAGAACACCCTTCTGGTTCACTCCGATATTGATTGCTGGCAAAAATGGAAGCACTGCAGCAGTCCTGTGATGTACTCCAAAAAAATAAATGTTACAGGTAAGTCAAAAATCCAATTTTTCTTGCCAGAAGTATAGCACTTTCCTTGTCCAGGCAGCAATACATGTAATTATGTTTTTCCTGGACTAAACAGACACAATCACTCAAATGAAGTTGCCTGTGCAATTATGTTAAAAACCTCTGATGGAGGCCACACACATATTGCTATGATAATTCAAGTGATCATTTAATGTGAATCAAATAAATGTTATTACATCAAATTAAAATAATAAATAATCATCCAATTGATTTAGAGAGCTCTTGATTAATCTCAACTCTTCTTGGTGGATTTGCCGAGTTGGAATTTGGTTGACTGATTTTGAGCGCTCAAAGATCTGTGCAATCAATCATTTTTTATCAATATTTACAGTCAAGCACAAGCGCTACTGCGTGTGTTGGATTGCTCAATATTTTAACCTATGATTAATATTTGTGATTGCTTATACTTAGATCAATCACAAATCACTACTTGTATGGTTACTTTAACACAAATCAGCCCCTGCTGCAACTGTACACTGTGTTACTGTGTTACCTTACCTACTATAAAGGTACAATGATGCAATCGGATAACTGGGAGAGAAGACATTGAGGGAATGCTTTTCTTCTGCCTGCAGCAGACTTATGACCTAATCTCACTCATATTACGCTGTTTCTGTATATTTTAACATTTTAGGAATCTGATCATACTGACATGTAACATTATTGAAGGGTGAATTTTAACAAAACAGTAACTACCCTGCTAAAGCTGTGCAGGGGGTGAGGAGAAATGGGTCCAGACAAGACTAATTATCTAACCCTGCCCTACTACACATTATTCTAAGATTTGTGGTATTAGGAATTGTTCTGTAATAACTTTTACTTATCTTTTAAAATATTTACAGTTATGAGTAGTAGCAAAAGTAAAAGTAAAAAAAGAAAAATTGCTAAGCTTGTAATATTAACAAATATTCACATTAAGATTTTTTATTAATTTGCAACTTCAATAGCTCTCAGAAAACACAAGAGTATTTGTGTTTTCATCTGCAAGTGTATTGTAACACTTGATTATGTAGTGTAACATTCCAATCTTAAATTCAGCCATGACTGGGTGCACATGTGTTTAGTTTGAGGAGAATGAGAGACAAGCTGGTGTTGTAAATTAATATGTGATGAAGCAATTACACCAGTCAAAGGTGCCAAAAAATACCAGCATTTCCTGCCTGCCGGATCTGTCTGCTGAAGCCACAGACTTAAACCAGGTGCTCGCAATATGTCCCGCAGCATCTCCTAGGTTTCTGGTTTAATATGCAGAGAGTATTCCAAAAGCAATACATCATTATCCTTTTTGACTTGTGAGAATCCTGAATCAGCTGTCAATATTCCTTGCATAAAGCAAACTAATATGAGTACTGTATATACAGTATTGTTTGCATGCCTGAGCTAATGCTATAGAGAGAATTTAAACATATGTTTCTGTAATGGAGTGCCCATTTATTCACTATGCTCAGATGTGGGTATAGGCTCCTTTAACTCCATTTCCCACAATTCCCTGATAAGTCCCTCGGTTTCCTTCTCTCAGAAGTTCAGAGGGACCACACCTGATAAAGCAGATGTAGCTGGGCAAGTGACTTGCAGCCAGGTGAGTGGCCCTCCAACATCAGAAATAGCATGCGGACAACCACACAAAAGTTTTATACCACGCAGCATCTTCACAAGACCCAGGTACCATGGGAGAATCCTCCAATTGCCTCCATATTGCCTGTATAATACTTCAGTTCCAGTGGGATCGCCCTTTGTCCTTGGAGCCCCGCAGCTGTTTGCCTCTATTACCAGAGCAACCCTGGACTTCACTGGGAGGGATGTGGATAATAACATGTAGCTTTTTGTGTTCTGAACTATTTTACTGAAGCAGTGATTTTCAGCTAGATTCTCTGTTCTAGTCTTATCTAGGCCAGCTTTTCTCAACTGGGGTTCTGCGGTAGTCCGCAGTGCCAAACACTTCCCCAACTTAGCAGGCATCTTGTTAAAGATTCTTCTTGCCACCGGTTGAGCTTTATTTTTATCACAACGTTGCAGTTCCACTGTCTCAAACATGCATGCAGCTACTACAAGCAAACAGAAAGCTGGATGGGCTGTCCGTCCGTTTCCTGCCAAATGATGACATCATCATTGGTTGCTAAGGGCCACTCAGGCACCCGTACAGCTTTCTAGGATGTAATACTTCCCAATCTTCTGTCTATGTAGCTGGGGAGGTACATGCAGGTGAGTGAGAGAGGTGAAGAAAAAAGACACCATAAAGCTTCATTTCACACGGGCTTTCTGATCACATCCGCCCGTCAGTTCTTCAGGCAGACCTGATCAGACACTCCATTCATTCCTATGGAGTAGCGGATGTCAGCAGTGACATGGCCCCTGATATCCACCGCTATCCGATTCAGTCCTGTCCGTGAAATCCAGACCAATGGTGACCTTATTTTCCATCCATCTGGCTGATTGGATAAGATCGGAGGAAAATGGACAAGGTGGTTCATTTTCATCCAATCCTCCCATAGAGGAGAGCGGGGCTTTGACAGGTCCATCTCAGTACAGTGAGTGAAGACGGACCTGTCATCCGCCTGCTCAGCGGGGATCAGCCTAGCGATCCAATGCTGAGCAAAGTGGAGTCCGCCGGGCGGAGTGCCGTGTGAAAGGACCGCTAGGAGGCTATTCAGCAGGCTGCATATGAGCTCCTGTGACCTCTGGGAGGTACAATATACAGTATCTCACAAAAGTGAGTAACACCCCTCACATTTTTGTAAATATTTTATTATATCTTTTCATGTGACAACACTGAAGAAATGACCCTTTGCTACAATGTAAAGTATTGAGTGTACAGCTTGTATAACAGTGTAAATTTGCTGTACCCTCAAAATAACTTAACACACAGCCATTAATGTCTAAACTGCTGGCAACAAAAGTGAGTACACCCCTAAGTGAAAATGTCCAAATTGGGCCCAAAGTGTCAATTTTTAGTGTTGCCACCATTATTTTCTAGCACTGCCTTAACCCTCTTGGGCATGGAGTTCACCAGAGCTTCACAGGTTGCCCCTGGAGTCCTCTTTTACTCCTCCATGATGACATCACAGAGCTGGTGGATATTAGAGACCTTGCTCTCCTCCACCTTTCATTTGAGGATGCCCCACCGATGCCCAATAGGGCTTAGGTCTGGAGACATGCTTGGCCAATCCATCACCTTTACCCTCAGCTTCTTTAGCAAGGCAATCATTGTCTTGGAGGTGTGTTTGGGGTCGTTATGTTGGAATACTGCCCTGCAGCACAGTCTCTGAAGGAGGGGATCATGCTCTACTTCAGTATGTCACAGTATATGTTGGCATTCATGGTTTCCTCAATGAACTGTAGCTCCCCAGTGCTGGCAGAACTCATGCAGCCCCAGACCACGATACCTCCACCACCATGCTTGACTGTAGGCAAGACACACTTGTCTTTGTACTCCTCACCTGGTTGCCGCCACACACGCTTGACACCATCTGAGCCAAATACTTTTATCTTGGTCTCATCAGAACACAGGACATGGTTCCAGTAATCCATGTCCTTAGTCTGCTTGTCTTCAGCAACCTCTGCAGCAATGCTGGCAGCACTCATACGTCTCTTTCCCAAAGACAACCTCTAGATATGATGCTTAGCACATGCACTCAACATCTTTGGTCGACCATGGCGATGCCTGTTCTGAGTGGAACCTGTCCTGTTAAACCGCTGTGTGGTCTTGGCCACTGTGCTGCAGCTCAGTTTCAGGGTCTTAGCAATCTTCTTATAGCCTAGGCCATCTTTATGTGGAGCAACAATTCTTTTTTTTTCAGATCCTTAGAGAGTTCTTTGCCATGAGGTGCCATGTTGAACTTCCTGTGACCAGTATGAGAGAGTGAGAGCAATAACACCAAATTTAACACACCTGTTCCCCATTCACACCTGAGACCTTATAATTCTAACGAGTCACATGACACCGGGGAGGGAAAATGTCTAATTGGGCCCAATTTGGACATTTTGACTTAGGGGTGTACTCACTTTTGTTGCCAGCGGTTTAGACATTAATGGCTGTGTGTTGAGTTATTTTAAGGGGGACAGCAAATTTACACTGTTACACAAGCTGTACACTCACTACTTTACATTGTAGCAAAGTGTCATTTCTTCAATGTTATAAAACAGTAAAATCCCGTGCTCACTAATATATGAAGATGATAAATATTTTAAATAGAATGCTTAAATTGAGTAAAAGTCCAAAAATAAATATACAATTGAAATGGCAGCACGCATAAACAACAGATCTAAATTGTTCAAATATTGTGAGAAACCCATATGCAGCGCCTATGATATAGAGATAAATTTGATTCAGAAAATAGTCTTTTAAAGTATGATGGAGACGGAAACAGTTCAACCATATAGCAGCATATCTCTGGAGTATTTCCGATATGAAAATAAATAGATAGATGGAGGCTTACCAGATGGTAGTGGTATATACACGGGTGTTTTTAAATCCCAAACGGATAGTTGCTCATCAGATCCGTGGAATCGGTATTATAATTCCTAGGGGGACCTCTGATGCCAGTGAAGGACCTCTGGTGCCAAAGGGGGATAATCCTGGGGGACTGGGATGCCGTTGAGCCTGGATGGACACTGGTGAGGAGGAACACGTCTCCGACTTCTCTCGACTCACATCCAGGAAAAATCCAATCCGCAACGTATGTATTAGGGTAAGAGAAAAAACATCCACAATCGTGTAATATCGTTTGGACAAGGGTTTATTAAGAATGAAGGATTAAAAATACTCACATATTCAAAATAAAACAAGAGCTCTTAAACAAGGCAGGAGATTGTTTAAGAGCTCTGGGCCCTGGGCCCTGTCATTGTTGTGGGGCCCAAAGCAGCTGCCTCACACTTGCCAACTATCCTGGTTTAAATTCCCTTGTCCCTTGAAGTTTTAGACCTGTGCTGTGTCCCGGCATCTAGGTGCTGCTACTAAAGCTGCCCAACTCTGCTCTATTGTTGTGTACAGATGACTCACCTGCAAACCCTATGTTTACATGTAAATAACCGGCATTGATATGTAAATAGTGGCAACATTCATGTGTAAATAGTGGTGGCCAGCTGCGCTGATATGTAAACAAAGGTGGCATTCATATGTATATCATGTCCCCTCCCCCGAAGTCAGATTCACCATCACCTATACTGGATGCTGCCCACTGGAGAAAAAGGCATGCTTGAAATTCCATAGCACATGTCAGCAGATGCGTGAGGGTTTCATTAATAATTGATGCCACTGCTGTGTATCTGCTAAAGGGCAGCACATTTCTGTGGTGTCAGGAAAGCAACTTTGCACTCCCCAGTCCATGGTGTTCAGGCAGTGAGGAGAGTTCCCTGTTCCCTTAAATTTGGTCCTATCAACCGTTCACACTCCGTCGACGAAACCCGGGGTGTTGTTACTG
>BLSH010219357.1:186498-200191 GCA_018402905.1 Glandirana rugosa | reverse complement strand
TTCTCCTGGACAGTGACGGATAATGACAGTGTACCCTACAAATGTAAGTAATATCTGGGGTCTAGGAATGTAAACATCCCATGTGACAGTAATAGGCAGTGACAGGTCCTCTTTATGGAGAGATCTGGGGTCTATAATGAATGTAACATCCCTTGTGACAGTAATAGGTGGTGACAGGTCCTCTTTATGGAGGGATCTGGGGTCTATAATGAATGTAAACATCCCATGTGACAGTAATAGGGTGTGACAGGTCCTCTTTATGGAGAGATCTGGGGTCTATAATGAATGTCAACATCCCATGTGACAGTAATAGGGTGTGACAGGTCCTCTTTATGGAGAGATCTGGGGTCTATAATGAATGTAAACATCCCATGTGACAGTAATAGGCAGTGACAGGTCCTCTTTATGGAGGGATCTGGGGTCTATAATGAATGTAAACATCCCATGTGACAGTAATAGGTGGTGACAGGTCCTCTTTATGGAGGGATCTGGGGTCTATAATTAATGTAAACATCTCATGTGACAGTAATAGGTGGTGACAGGTCCTCTTTATGGAGAGATCTGGGGTCTATAATTAATGTAAACATCCCATGTGACAGTAATAGGCGGTGACAGGTCCTCTTTATGGAGGGATCTGGGGTCTATAATGAATGTAAACACGTGCGTTAGAGCGAGAGCAATAATTCTAGCACTAGACCTGCTCTGTAAGTCTAAACTGGTAACCTTTAAAAATTTTTAAAGCATTGCCTATGGAGATTTTTAAGTACCAAAGTTTGGCGCCATTCCACGAGTGTGCACAATTTCAAAGCGTGGCATCTTAGGTATCTATTTGCTCGGTGTAACATCGTCTTTCACATTATACAAAAAAATTTGGCTAATTTTAGGGCCAAATGGGCCATGGGAGGAGTCTGTGATACTTATGGACATGGGAGGAGCCTGTGATACTTATGGACATGGGAGGAGTCGGTGATACTTATGGACATGGGAGGAGTCGGTGATACTTATGGACATGGGAGGAGTCGGTGATACTTATGGACATGGGAGGAGTCTGTGATACTTATGGACATGGGAGGAGTCTGTGATACTTATGTACATGGGAGGAGCCTGTGATACTTATGTACATGGGAGGAGCCTGTGATACTTATGTACATGGGAGGAGCCTGTGATACGTATGTACATGGGAGGAGCCTGTGATACGTATGTACATGGGAGGAGCATGTGATACTTATGTACATGGGAGGAGCCTGTGATACTTGTGTACATGGGAGGAGCCTGTGATACTTATGTACATGGGAGAAGTCTGTGATACTTATGTACATGGGAGGAGTCTGTGATACTTATGTACATGGGAGGAGCCTGTGATACTTATGTACATGGGAGGAGTCTGTGATACTTATGTACATGGGAGGAGTCTGTGACACTTCTGTACATGGGAGGAGTCTGTGATACTTATGTACATGGGAGGAGCCTGTGATCCTTATGTACATGGGAGGAGCCTGTGATACTTATGTACATGGGAGGAGCCTGTGATCCTTATGTACATGGGAGGAGCCTGTGATCCTTATGTACATGGGAGGAGCCTGTGATCCTTATGTACATGGGAGGAGCCTGTGATCCTTATGTACATGGGAGGAGCCGGTGATCCTTATGTACATGGGAGGAGCCGGTGATCCTTATGTACATGGGAGGAGTCTGTGATACTTATGTACATGGGAGGAGTCTGTGATACTTCTGTACATGGGATTTATTTTTTGTTTTTTAATTTTTAATAGATTTGCAAAGATTTCTAATAAACTTCTCTCACGTTGTCATTATGGGGGAATTGTTTGTAGAATTTTGAGGAAAATAATCAATTTAATCCATTTTGGAATGAGGCTGTGACATCACAAAATGTGGACAAAGTGAAGCTCTTCCGGGATGCTCTGTAGCTATGTGACGCCCCCAAGTGTCAGAGAGCACAGGCAGTGTGTGAGCCAATGGGACTCCTTTGACAATTGTCCGTGTGTCTCACCTGATGGATGGAGGACTGTTATAGACTGGCGATCCTCAGACACCGTGTTGCTCACAGTGCAGCTCAGTGTCACATCCTCCTTTGGTCGGGGAGCGATGTATTCCTGCTTTGTAGTCTCATTTTCTCCTCCATATTTGGCCACCCATTTGTAGGATGCATTGACTGTGGAGGACACACAAAGCAGGATAATCTGCTGATTGGTGCTCTTGTCAAAGATCATCGGCTTAGAGACCCGATCTGTAAGAAAAGAAGATCACGTCAGCAATACAAAAACAAGGATCCCTTTTACACCTTCACAGTGACGTCACACATATATGGGACACCTTCACAGTGACGTCACACATATATGGGACAACTTCACAGTGACGTCACACATATATGGGACAACTTCACAGTGACGTCACACATATATGGGACAACTTCACAGTGACGTCACACATATATGGGACACCTTCACAGTGACGTCACACATATATGGGACCCCTTCACAGTGACGTCACACATATATGGGACCCCTTCACAGTGACGTCACACATATATGGGACCCCTTCACAGTGACATCACACATATATGGGACACCTTCACAGTGACGTCACACATATATGGGACCCCTTCACAGTGACGTCACACATACATGGGACCCCTTCACAGTGACGTCACACATATATGGGACAACTTCACAGTGACATCACACATATATAGGACAACTTCACAGTGATGTCACACATTTATGGGACCCCTTCACAGTGACGTCACACATATATGGGACCCCTTCACAGTGACGTCACACATATATAGGACAACTTCACAGTGATGTCAGACATTTATGGGACACCTTCAAAGTGACGTCACACATATATGGAACAACTTCACAGTGACATCACACATATATGGGACAACTTCACAGTGACGTCACACATATATGGGACACCTTCACAGTGACATCACACATATATAGGACACCTTCACAGTGACATCACACATATATGGGGCACCTTCACAGTGACATCACACATATATTGGATACCTTCACAGTGACGTCACACATATATTGGATACCTTCACAGTGACGTCACACATATATGGGACCCATTCACAGTGACATCACACATATATGGGACACCTTCACAGTGATGTCACACATTTATGGGACACCTTCACAGTGACGTCACACATATATGGGACCCCTTCACAGTGACGTCACACATTTATGGGACACCTTCACAGTGACGTCACACATATATTGGATACCTTCACAGTGACGTCACACATATATTGGATACCTTCACAGTGACGTCACACATATATGGGACCCATTCACAGTGACATCACACATATATGTGACACCTTCACAGTGACGTCACACATATATGGGACACCTTCACAGTGACATCACACATATATGTGACACCTTCACAGTGACGTCACACATATATGGCACACCTTCACAGTGATGTCACACATATATGGGACACCTTCACAGTGACGTCACACATATAAGGGACACCTTCACAGTGACGTCACACATATATTGGATACCTTTACAGTGACATCACACATATATGTGACACCTTCACAGTGACGTCACACATATATGGGACACCTTCACAGTGACATCACACATATATTGGATACCTTTACAGTGACATCACACATATTTGTGACACCTTCACAGTGACATCACACATATATGGAGCACCGCACCGCAGAAGTCAACTTTCTTCCAAGGTGCAGCAGGTTTGTGGCACTGATAGGAGCCAACAGTTCATTCCCCATGATGTGAATAACCAGCCCCAGTCCCGGCCTTTTCTGGCACTCTTTGCTTACATGTAACAATCAGCATTTTTGCTAGAAAATGTCTCTGCTGCTGGCCACATGTTCAATATAATTTTTTTTTTTAAAAACAGCCTTTGAGATATAAAGTAAAAATAAAGAATTAAGATTAATAAACTGTTTTTAATCTTCATCCAAATATATATTTGAAATCAAATCTTTATTATTTTTTGGAAATAACACAGTGTGTCTTAGAATAAGAGAGAGGCGAAGCCTCCATCAATCTACATGTAATATTGCACTCCCATTGTGTTTAGCTGGTTAGTGGGTATGGAGGAGGAGGGAGGGAGTGGGCTGTCACTGTGTATACGCCCATATGCGTGACTCTATAGTCACATGGGCTGCTAAGAAGCGATAGGGAAGAATTTAATCAGCATAGAAACTCACTGAAAACTGAGCATGTGCAGAGCTGCCAACACTGCTCTGCAAAATACGCAACTGCAGTGGGGACATGGACAGAAGGGGGAGATAGAGAGCAGCAGGATCAACCAGGTTTGTTGCAGAATCCAGAAAAGGAATATCATGGTGGTGAGTATGACCAGCGTGGAATACACTGTTTATTGATCGATTTTTTATTATGTGGGTTTAGTGACACTTTAAGAACTTTATTAGGATAGCATGTCAGCAGCAAACATAGGCAGCCTCAAACCTGGTTTACCAATCCTGATAACCTTCAAATAAGGCAAATAGCTAAAGGCTTGATTGCAACATTGAAATGTGAAGGAGACGATCGGCGTCCTTGTCTTGTGATCTCCTCAGAAATCAGCCCAGAAAGTAATAATCTGGCTGTTGGTTTTTGAATAGAATAGTTAAGGAATAATAAATATAAATATAATAAATATAGACCAGAAATGACTAACAAAATGCCCCATGAAACCCGAATGTATTGATAGAATGGTATGACCAGGCCATGCTCTGTAGCTGAAAACTTTTTATATTTCCAGCCATATTTTTTGTTTATTAAAAGTCAGCAGCTACAAAAAAAGTGTAGCCACTGACTTTTAACTCCTTCAATACCAGGCACTTTTACCCCCTTCCTGCCCAGGCCAATTTTCAGCTTTCAGCGCTAGAATGACAATTGCGCGGTCGTGCGACGTTGTAGCCAAACAAAATTTTTATATTTTTTTTTTTACCACAAATAGAGCTTTCTTTTGGTGGTATTTGATCACCTCTGAGGGTTTTATTTTTTGCGCTATAAATGAAAATTTTTTTAAAAATATATTTTTTTCTTTGTTTCTGTTACAAAACTTTGTGAATAAATATGTTTTCTCCTTCACTGATGGGCACTGATGAGGAGGCACTGATGGGCACTGATAAGCAGCACTGATAGGTGGCACTGATGGCCACTCATAGGCAGCACTGATAGCTGGCACTGATAGGTGGCACTGATGGCCACTCATAGGCAGCACTGATAGCTGGCACTGATAGGTGGCACTGATGGATACTCATAGGCAGCACTAATAGGTGGCACTGATGAGGAGGCACTTATATGCAGCACTGATGGGCACTGATAAGCAGCACTGATGAGCACTGATAGGTGGCAGTGATATTCAGCACTAATGGGCACTTATAGGTGGCACTGGTGTGCACTTATACGCAGCACTGATCAGGAGCGCTGATGGGCACACTGTGCCATCCTGATGGGCACTGATTGGCACCTCTGGTGGGCTAACCTGGTGGTCTGAAGTGGGTATCCCTGGTGGTCTCAAGTGGGCATCCTCAATGGCTCTGCACTGATAATCAATGTGCTGATTATTAGCGCAGACCCCGCCCCCCGTCAGGAGAGCAGTTGATCGTCTTTCCTCTACTAACACCCGTCAGTGCGAGTATAGGAAAAAAAACGATAAACCGCTCTTCCTGTGATTGGACACAGCTGATCACATGGTAAAGAGCTTACGTTATACGCTCTTTACCGGGATCAGAGATGCGGTGTGTCAGAGCGACACACCAAACCACCAATCGCCGTGCTGCGGGTGTGCGCTAGCGGCTTATCCTCCCGGACATCATATGATGTCCTGTCAGTATAATACAACCACTTTGCGTACGTCATTCTGTTATATGGTGAGTGGGAAGTGGTTAAAAAACAGCCACTCACCTGTTCCACAATCCAGCAGTGCACTCACCCCATGTCCTTCCTCGGCGACGCCTCTACTATGGGCACCCGACTGACAGCTTGCGGCTTCACAGCCTGGAGCCCGCTGCACTCTGTGACTGGTCCCGAAGTCTTCTAGGACCTGTCGTGTCCCATAAGACTTCAGGAGGGAGAACTTCCACTTTCGATCCACTAGGCGACCAGAACAAAAGTGGGAGCAGGTACCTCCTCCTCCCGTAAAGCTCTGTTTCACAAACAGGAGCCGGGGAGGAGGCCTTAAAGCACAAGTTCCACTTTTAGGTGGAACCCCGCTTTAAGTTATTATTTGGAGATGGATTGTTTTTGAACCAATTTAAGATTAGCGCTAGCAATAAGAAATGTCTTTTCTCCTGAAGTAAAATATCTTTTTCACCACTGCCTTTATAGCATGAGGGGTGGATAGCCGTCAGCGAGAGATCCAACAGAGGTGAAGGTCAAACTACATAGAGTTTCTGAAGGGTTCAACGCCTGAATGAAGGGTAGATGAAGAACCAAATATGGAAACTGCCACCACCAAAAGGAGGGCACTGAGGATCGACCTGGTGTTCCAGTCCAGGGCAGATGATCACCACTAAGGCCTCAATGGACGTTTAGGAGGCATTTTTTCAGCTGCCCCTGCAATACAGGTACACAGGGTCGTTTCTAGTTGAGTTTAGGAGCATTGCTTGGAAACCAAAAAAATGCGTTTGAGACGGATGTTCAGAGGCATTTGAAACGCCTAATGCCCCTAACAGCATGTAAATGCTCCTAAACACGGTAACTCGCGTCTAGGAGCGTTTCGTTTAAAGACGTTTTTCATTTTACAGGAAAAAAACAAACGCTCCTAGACGCGAACATGGCTAAACATGTAAACGCGGCTGAACGGACGTTTTAAATGGCGGTTTCTAGCTGTCAAGTTAAATCGTTCAGGAGAAGTTGTCAAACGTCCCTGTCTTGAATCTGCAGTAACATTCATGTTTTGTCTGTCTGCTTACCTCTCTGCTTGTGTTCAGCTTAGAGACCCCATGCATCTCTCACCTGTGTGCCAAGTAATCTTCCCTCAGCAGGGCTCCACTCCAGCCTCTAACTAGGAGCATGATTTAACACCATGCAGTGCAAGCCAGTGGGGCCGATCAACATTGTGTGTTAGGCTTCCTGTGTGTGTGTGTGGTTCCTGCCGTGTGCTCTTCATCTGATTCCGTTTACCGACCTTGGCTTGTTCTTTGACTATTCCTGTCTGCTTGTTAACCCGACCTTGGCATGCTCTCCTCTCTATCCTTGTCAGCTCCTTGTCCTGACCCTTGGCTATCCTACTGACTATCCCTTCTCCTGCACTGCTGCTTCATATCTATCCACCAGTAGCCAGCCGTGAGTTGGGAGACCCTGGGGGCCACGACCTGGAGCCAGCTGCAGCCAAGCCCATCCTCACATCAGAGGCTCTTATGAAAACCTGCTGGCCCTTAGACTCCGCACCCTGGGGAAACCTATGCTCTTGCTCCCTGTGTAATCTGTGTCAGTGCTCCAGTGGACCTGCTTTCCTGAACCACCCAGAGCTCCATTCGCAGCAGTCAGCTAAGGGTTCACAACCTTATCGGGGCACCCTTTACCCCATTGGTGTGCACCTGTCACCTGCTGTCAGGTGACCTGACAGTTTGATCGGCCATGGACCCGACTGATGTGCCACTACCGCTGCAGGGCACAGTCCACAGACTTGAGACCCAGGAGTCTTATCAGACCCAGGTGATGCGATTTCTCCAGGATTTGGCTTCCCGCTTTGAGCAGCGTCAGGCCTCCTTAGGACCCCCAGTTCGACAACCTCAACCACAACCTGCTGCCGTATCGGTTCCAGTCACTCTCGCAGCCACAAACCATTTGCAGTTACCAGCTCTGTCCCGTTCCTCTGGGGACGCTAAGGCCTGCAGGGGGTTCCTCAGTCAGTGCACCATTCATTTTGAGCTCCAGTCTCAAAGCTTCCCGTCTGATCAAGTGAAGGTAGCCTTCATTATTTCTCTCCTGTCTGGCGAGGCTTTAGCCTGGGCTGCCCCTCTGTGGGAGAGGAGTGACCCCAGTGGTTTCTAGTCTGTCTAGTTTCTTGAAACTCTTTCGGAACATCTTTGAGGAACCAGGTGGTGTCTCTTCAGCGGCCGGCCCCCTTTTACGCCTCCACCACGAGTCTGTTTCTGTGGGACAGTATGCTCTTCATTTTCAAATTCCAACTTCTGAGCTGAACTGGAACAATGAGGCCTTCGTTGCAACCTTTTTACAGGGCCTCTCCGACAGAGTGAAGGATGAATTAGTGGGAAGAACCATCCCCTCTAATCTGGATGATGTGATCTCCCCGTGTAACCAGATCGATGTTCGCTTTCAGGAGAGGACTCTAGAAAAAAAGACACCAGCACCCCTACTCAGCCTGAGCTCCCCTCTCTGCGACCTGCGGAGCACCCCCTGCCAGCTGAGGAACCGATGCAGCTGGGCCGGACCAGGCTATCTCCTGAGGAACGTGGTAGGCGTAGAACTCTGGGCCCGTGTCTCTACTGTGGGCAAAGGTCATTTTCGTGACACTTGCTCACTTCATCCGGGAAACGCTCGGGTCTAATACATCTGGAAGGTGGAGTATTGGACCCAGAAACATCACATTTTCGTCTCCTTCTTTCGGTATTCCTTCATGTTGGCACATCTTATGGTCGTTTCTTATATTTACTTTATTTTTGGTTATATGATATTTTCATTTATGCAGTGAGACTAGAGTTTTTGACTGATAGAATATTTTAAATCTTTATATATATTTTTATATACTTTTTGAGGAATTTGTTATTCTTATTGCCATTTTATCTTTTTGGTAAGCGCTACACTTAATTTCTCCTTATCTGCCCCAAAGGAGAGACTTTCTGTTGCCACCCCTTCAGTTTCTTCTGCCCCTCTCGCTGCATATAGCGATTTCTGGGATGTCTTCTGCAAGAAATCTGCTGAAGAATAGAGTTGAACGAACAACTGGACGTTCGGGTTCGGCCGAACTTTCCGGAAACGTTCGGGTTCGGTACCGAACGTTATCCGAACTTTACCCTGGACCCCGAACCCCATTGAATTCAATTGGGACCTAAACTTTTCGGCACAAAAATGACTAAAAAAGTCCTGGAAAGTGCTAGAGGGCTGCAAAAGGAAGAAAAATGGGAGATGTTATTATGATCTGCAATCTGTCCCTCAAAGCAGTAGTAATCTCTACCTAGTCCAGTATCAGATCGTTCTGTAATGCAGGATGAGAGATCGTTCTGTAATCAGATCGTTCTGTAATGCAGGATGAGATGTTATAGATCTACAATCTGTCCCTCACAGCAGTAGTAGTAATCTCTACCTAGTTATTAGATCTGCAATCTGTCCCTCACAATCTGTCCCTCACAGCGCCGACAGCATCCTCTCCCTACACTAACCTGAGAGCATGTGACATGCAGCACTGTGACTCCAGCCTCATATAGAGGCTGGGTCACATGATGCACTGGCCAATCACAGCCATGCCATTAGTAGGCATGGCTGTGATGGCTTCTAGGGAAAACCAGTAAAACGCTTGTTGATTGGCTGCCCTGCAGCTATTCAACATGCGTGATAAAATACCTGAACCCAGAACCCAAACCCGAATGTTTTCTCAAACGTTCGGGTTCGGATTCGGGACACGGACACCTGAAAGTTCGGTACGAACCCGAAACGTTACAGTTTGGGTTCGCTCAACTTTACTGAAGAACTCTGCCCAGGGGCCATACCTATCCCCTGTTCATCCCAGAGTCCCAGGCCATGTCAGAGTATGTTGCTGAAAACCTAGTGAAAGGGTTCATTCTGAAGTCCTCGTCGCCTGCTGGAGAAGGATTCTTTTTTGTTGCCAAAAAGGATGATACCTTAAGACTCTGCATTGATTATCAAGGCTTAAACGCGATGACAATCAAGAACCGATACCCCTTACCCATAATATCTGAGCTAATCGACAGGTTGAAAGGTGCCTCCATTTTTTACCAAGTTGGAACTCAGAGGTGCATACAATCTGATCCGGATAAGGGAAGATGACGAATGGAAAACTGCGTTTAACACTAGAGATGGGCATTAAGAATACTTGGTTATGCCCTTTGGATTGTGTAATGCCCCAGCTGTGTTCCAAAACTTTGTCAATGAAATCTTCAGGGATCTGCTTTATCAATTTGTTGTCATCTATTTGGATGACATTCTCATCTTTTTGGAAAATCTGCTTGTCCACAGAAACCATGTCTGGGTTGTACTTCAGCGCCTTAGAGAAAATAATCTGTATGCCAAGCTGTAGAAATGTTCTTTTGAATGTTCTGAGTTCCTGTTTCTGGGATGCTTTGTCTCCAGTTTGGGTCTTCGTATGAATCCCAAAAAGGTCTCGGCCATCACCAACTGGCCTCTTCCTGCCAGCCTCAAGGCCACACAGCTATTTCTTGGGTTCACCAATTATTATAGGCAATTCATTAAAGGTTACTCTTCTGGTGCTGGGCCTATTAATGCCTTGACCAAGAAGGGTGCGAATACCAAGGAGTGGCCTCCTGAAGCTGTATCTGAGTTTCATGATTTGAAACAAGCCTTTGTTTCTGGACCTCTTGAGGAGACCAAATCCTGGGGATCCATTTTGCATTGATGTGGACGCTTCTTCGAATGGAGTAGGAGCTGTGCTTCTTCAGTCCTTTAAGGAGAAATGTCAACCATGTGCATTTTTCTCCAAAAAAATTTCTCAGACAGAGAAGAATTACACTATTGGTGATTGGGAGCTTCTTGCAATTAAATTGGCGTTAGAGGAGTGGCGTCATCTCTTGGAGGGTTCTCCTCACTCCATAAAAATCTTCACTGATCACAAAAATCTGCAGTACTTACAGACTGCCAAATGACTGAATCCCAGACAGGCCAGGTCGAGTTTTTTCTTTTCCAGTTTTAATTTCACGATTACATACAAAACTGGTTCCTGCAGTCGGGTTGATGCACTCTCTCTTTTGACACTCTGTATGAGGAACCCACCTCTGAGCCGATCATTCCGAACATTTGCATTCTTGCCCATTCTACCACCCTAGAGTCAAAACTTCCTGGCAAGACTTTCGTCCCCACTGAGCTAAGAGCAAAGATTCTTCATTGGGGACATGATTTCAAGGTGGCGGGTCATGCTGGATTCCTCCGATCATTCCTGCTCATCAGTCGCCACTACTGGTGGCCTACTCTCTGCCCGGATGTCAAAGACTATGTCAAGGCTTGTCATATCTGTACCCAATCTAAATCTCGCACACAAGCTCCTACTGGTCTTTTCATGCCCTTGCCCATTCCAAAGGAGCCCTGGCCTCACATTGCCATGGATTTTATCACCGATCTCCCACCATCTGAGAATAATACAGTCATTTGGGTGGCAATCGATCGGTTCTCTAAGATGGCCCATTTTGTTCCTCTTCCAGGTCTTTCTTCTGCTCCTGCTTTGGTTCCCATTTTTGTTCGAGAGATCTTCCGCCTCCATGTGGTTCCTTCCCATATTGTTTCTAACAGAGGTGTCCAATTTACATCTCGATTTTGGAGAGCCTTTTGCAAATCCCTCAATATTGTCCTGGATTTCTCTTCTTCTTACCACCCTCAATCCAATAGACTGACCAAGAGGGTTAATCAGGAGTTAGAAGTCTTTCTCCGAACCTTAGTCTCTGCTCATCATGATGATTGGTCATCTCTACTCACGTGGGCAAAATTCTCTCACAATAATCATGTTAACATCATTTCTCAGAACACAATCTTTCTCAAGGTTTATGGAAGACACCCTCAGCTCCCTCTTCCCATGACCTGTTCTCCGGACATTCCAGCTTTGGCCACGGTTCAACAATCATTCAATTCGCTTTGGGGTGATGTTCATGATTCCCTCTGGGCAGCTGCTTATAAATGTAAAGGTTTGCCGACCGTCGCAGGCATAGCCACCTTCTCTACAGCCTGGGGACGAAGTCTGGTTTTCCACCAGGAACATCAAGCTCCGGGTTCCTTTGATGAAGTTTGCCCCAAGATTCATTAGCCCGTATACTATAATTTCTAAGCTTAATCCGGTTTGTTTTAAACTTCAGATCCCTAAAAGCCTCATGATCTCAAACTCTTTTCATGTTTCTCTTCTGAAGCCTTTAGTCCTCAATCAGTTCTCTTGTCCTCTCCATATTGCGGTTCCGGTCTCTGAGGATAGTCAGGAGTATGAGGTTAGTCAAATTCTGGATTCCCGGCTCTGTAAAGGCATTCTTCAGTACCTCTTGCATTGGAAAGGGTTTGGTCCTGAGGAGAGGTCTTGGATACCCGCATCTGAGGTATTTTCGCCTTGTCTTGTGAGGAGGTTTCATTTGAGGTTTCACTCCAAGCCTGGGCCCAAGCTGGGGTGGGGGAGGCCTCGTAAGAGGGGGGGGGGGTACTGTCATGTATCTGCAGTAACATTCATATCATGTGTGTCTGCTTACCTCTCTGCTAGTGTTCAGCTTAGAGACCATGCACCCCTCACCTGTGTGCTTACGTAATCTTCCCTCAGCAGGGCTCCACCCCAGCCTCTAATTAGGAGCATGATTTAACACCATGCAGTGCAAGCCAGCGCTGCCAATCAACATTGTGTCTTAGGCTTCCTCTGTGTGTGATTCCTGCCGTGTATTCGTCTGATTCCGTTTACCGACCTTGGCTTGCTCTTTGACTATTCCTGTCTGCTTGTTACCCCAACCTTGGCATGCCCTCCTGTCTGCTCATTGCCCTGACCCTTGGCTATCCTACTGACTATCCCTTGTTGTCCTGCACTGCTTCTTCCTCTCTATCCACCAGTAGCCAGCCGTGAGCATGAGCTGGGAGATCCTGGGGGCCGCGACCTGGAGCCAGTTGCAGCCAAGTCCGTCCTCACAATCAGAGGCTCTAGTGAAAACCTGCTGGCTCTTAGACTCCACGCCCTGGGGAAACCTACGCTCTAGCTCCCTGTGTAATCTGTGTCAGTGCTCCAGTGGACCTGCTTTCCAGAACCACCCAGAGCTCCATTCGCAGCAGTCAGCTAAGGGTTCGCAACTTTAGCAGTGCGCCCCTAACCCCAGCGGTGTGCACCTGTCACCTGCCATCAGGTGACCTGACAGTCCCGTTTACATTAAGCCCAAGGTGAAAATGCTACCTAAAAGAAGGATATGACTCAATTAGCAAAGTGGAGGACTACCAACCATCCATCAGAATAAATGGATGGAACGACAAATAATTAAATGGGGAAAAAAAGCAAAGTGGTCAACAAAAAAATAAATGTTTACTGGGCCAAGTCCCGGAGACAAAACAAATCTCTATGGGGAAACAAAAATAAACAACCCATACTATGTCCAATAGAAAGAAAACGCAGACAACTTCAGGGAAAAGAAGCTTGGACAGAGGAGACATGCATAGAAAAAAAACCAACAGCCCGAGGATCGGGTCAAAAAACCCCAGCCCTCAACTTTAGGGAGAGGGATACCAGTGATAAGGATGATCCTGGTTGGACAAGTAATCTGCAGCCCAGGGGCCAGATTCGTTCCTTTGCTTGCTTTTATCATGCAGTCGGGGCACTATTTTCATCCACTGATACAATAGGTCATAATCCTCCCCCCCCCCCCAGACACAAACAATGGGGCACAATTCCTCTCAATGACACCAATAATGGGGCCCAATGCCACCAACAACGGGACACAACGTAACCCTCCTCAACACAGGGCAACAACCACCGTAACCCGGGGTAATAACCA
>BLSH010219357.1:124213-147422 GCA_018402905.1 Glandirana rugosa | reverse complement strand
ATTAATCGTAGGCCGGCAAGGACTGCAGACTCGTACGCACAAAACGTGTTATGTTGACGAGACATGTGTGCAAAGCTGTATTTGATGGGCGCTGGTGAGGCTGCATTTGATTGGCGCTGATCAGGCTGCAATACATTGGCACTGATCAGGCTGGGCAGGGGGAAGGGGGTGGAGTCAGGGGTGGAGCCAAGGGGGCGGCAAAATGAGGTTTCGCCTAGGGTGTCAAAAATCCTTGCACCAGCCCTGACGAAGGTCGTACAAAGGGAGTTGTATGAGCAGACTAGAAAACTTGGTCGTACCAACAAGCGCTCATACGACCGTTGTATCGTGTGTACAGAGCAGTTGTATTGTGCAAAACACGCATGCTCAGACGTCAGGAACGGCCGGATGCTAATTACATGCACCTGAACGTTCTTCTGTGGTCGTACGATCGTGTAGTGCAGTCAGTATGCAAGTTACATTATCCAACATACGATTTGCGACGATCGTACGTACGATCGTCATCCCGTTTGTAGGAGGCTTTAGAGATCGCAACATAAAGTGCAACTAAAGGCAAAACCTTTTTTCTTTTTCTTTTTTTCTTTTTTTTAGTTTTGGAGTGGAGAGGGATTAGAACGCCTGTCAGGCTTTTATTGCTGTCCGTGTCCCTGTTAGGGGGGACGCACCCTATTTTTCATGTTTACTGTTATTATTAAGGCCTCATACACACGGGCGTTTCATAATAAATAAGCAAAACGCCAGGTCCGACGTTTTTTAAAAAATTGGCGTTTTTTGCGGCGTTTTGCATCGGCGTTAGCGAGCGTTAGTGAGCGTCGGCGTCAATAGGCGTTTTTTAAAAAAAAATCAGTCCTCTGCTATTTTTCAACCTAAAAACGCCGGCATCAAAAAACGCTTGTTAACGCCGATACGGCGTTAGCGGGCGTTAGCAAGCGTTAGTGAGCGTTTTGCCAATTGGCGTCAAAAAACGCCAAAACGCTACAGCTACAGAACGCGATGGTCCCGCGTTCTAAAAACAGCTCACTAACGCCGACGCCCTCTACTGCTCACTAACGCCGGCGTTTTTAGAAGGCCATTGAATAACATGGAGAGCTGCAAAAAACGCCTACAAACGCCGTCGTGCAAAACGCCCGTGTGTATGAGGCCTAAATGTGAAAGTGAAATAAAATCCCTTATTTCAGGTTGTCCCTAGAACAGTAATAGAGGGAAAATCTTCCAATGGGGGTGACAACCAGGGATTCCCTCGCTTTGCAGCAATTTCCCTTCACTTCCTGTTGTGGCTGTGGGACAGGAAGTGAAGGGAAATCTCCCCTATGGGACACAGATGGCAACCCCCCCCCCCAAAAAAAAAAAAAATGATATCAAATACCCACCATAATTTTTTATTCCTGACATCTACCTGATAGAGCTCACAGTTTTGCTGCCATGTTGGTGTCAGGGGAAAAAGAAAAAGTCAGTTGTTCCTTTATCCCTTGCAGTGCTGGGACAGCCCCAGTGCACGGGTGAACTTTTGTTTTCTCCGGAGCCCTAAAATAGTAATTAACCCTCCAAGGTTTTTTTTCCTATCTCAACCACTTCAGCCCCGGTATGATTTCCCAACAAAGCACTTTTTGAGATTCGGCACTGCGTCGCTTTAACTGACAATTGCGCGGTCGTGCGATGTTGTACCCAAACAAAATTTGCGTCCTTTTTTTCCCACAAATAGAGCTTTCTTTTGGTGGTATTTGATCACCACTGCGTCATTTCTGATCGCCGCTATAAACAAAAGAAGAGCAACAATTTTGCAAAAAAAAAAAACACATTTCTTACTTTTTGCTAAAATTACAAATCCCCAAAAAAATATAAAAATTTTTTTTTCATCAGATTTATATTCTTCCTCATATTTTTGGTAAAAAAAAAAAAATCACAATCGGCGTTTATTGATTGGTTTGCGCAAAAGTTGCCGTGTTTGCAAACCATGAGACATCATTTATGGGGTTTTTATTTTTTTTTTATATTTTACTAGTAATGGCAGTGATCTGCGATTTTTAGCGGGACTGCGATATTGCGGAGGACAAGTCGGACCATTTTGACACTTTTTTTGGGACCATTGGCATTTATACAGCGATCAGTGCTATAAAAATGCATTGATTACTGTGTAAATGTCATTGGCAGTGAAGGGGTTAACCTGGAGGAGGCGCTCTAAGGGATAACTGTGTTCCTTCAGTGTGTTCTAACTGTGAGGGGGCTGGGCTGGCATGGGGAGGGGAGTGATCATGGCTTCCATATACAGGGAGCCTGTGATCACAGTCCTTCCCCCTCTGTCAGAACGGAGATCCGTGTTTACATACAACAACCTCCATTCTCTCACTGCGGGGGGGGGGGGGGGCCATCGCCGGCAGAGATGGAGTCCTCCCTACGCGCTCCCTGCCTTCCCCGGAACACAGTGAACGCGCCTCCGGCTGCGCGCGCGCGCTCACAGTGTGAAATCTATCGAACCACCTTGTCGTCGTCAAACTGCGGTTGGGTGGTTAAAGCGGTTGTATACCAGAACAAAAAAAACCTGTAAGGCAAAGGCATAATGAGCTAGTATGCACCTCATACTAGCTCATTATGAAATACTCACCTTAGAACGAAGCTCCCGCAGGGCTGCCCGGTCCCTGCAGAGGGAGCGGATATCTTCGCTGTGTGGATTCTTCCGGGTTCGCGGCTCCGGCGCTGTGAGTGGCCATCGCCACGGGACGTCACTGCGCAGGAGCCCGTCTTTCCGGCGGGCTTTCCGGCGCTACGCGTCGGGCCTTCACCGGGACGTCACGCCGCATGCGCCGTGACGTCAGTGGCTGCATTGCAAGTGGAATATTCATTTTACCTACAGGGAAGCCTTATTATAGACTTACCTGTAGGTAAAAAAAACACTTTTGGGGGTAGACAACCGCTTTAATAGATTGAGCGCAGTAAAATGAACAATCCTCAGTAAACTATTTGTTAGAATTCTTAACCCAGCACTTGCAGTTAATAACTTTGCAATGAATTTAAATATGTTCATTGTATATGGAGGCCGAGCTCTCTGCAATTTTTATAAACAGCCCCTCCCCCCAGCGCGGGTTTAAAACAAAAAAGCAGCGCTGCCGCTTCCGCAGCTGTGGCCTGCAGTACCGCTTCTCTGTCACTAGATGTCCTTAGTCTTCTTACTTAAATGATACTCTGCATCCATCAGCCTGAGCCCTGTAGGGGGGGAGACAAGCATTTGCAGTGTAACACTATGATGTCACTTTGTTGGAAAAAGGAAGTGTCACATGACTGCTCTGAAAATAGCTAAAAAAAACTGAGTATACTAAAAAAAAAAGACATCATATATAGGGGGGCAGGGAGGGGGGGTGAGTATTAGTGGACCTATTAATGCCATTAAAGTTTAGATATGCAGACAAAGTGTGCAGGGCTGTCTTAATGAATGGGCACTGCCCAGGGGCCCTAAGGGTATGGGGGGGCCCCATGATAATCTTGCATTACTTCATACTTGCCAACTGTCCCGGATTTGCCGGGACAGTCACACTTTTTACTAAGCTGTCCCGGGATGGCCGGGTCTTTATTTGAAGTACAAATATATATATATGTGTTTAATTCTATCAACTATTTACTCTTTAATTCTTGAGAGTAGGTGCGTAAATTGGGGCAGGCTGGTAGAGGCCCCAGTGCATTACTTTGCCCAGGGGCCCATGGTGCTATTAAGATAGCTCTGAAAGTGTGACGGTCTCAGTATTAATTTACTGAAATAATAAAGAAATCAAATATTTATAAAAGAGGCAAAACCTGATGAGCCGCATGGAGGTTACTCTTCTAGATAACTAAAAATATTCATATAATTACATGCGTATACACAGTATCTGACAAAAGTAAGTACACCCCTCACATTTGTGTATTTTATTCTACCTATTCATGTGACAACACTGAAGAAATGACACTTTGCTACAATGTAAAGTAGTGAGTGTACAGCTTGTATAACAGTGTAAATTTACTGTCCCCTCTAAATAACTCAACACACAGCCATTAATGTCTAAACCGCTGGCAACAAAAGTGAGTACACCCCTAAGTGAAAATGTCCAAATTGGGCCCAATTAGCCATTTTCCCTCCCCGGTGTCATGTGACTCGTTAGAGACAAGGTCTCAAGTGTGAATGGGGAGCAGGTGTGTTAAATTTGGTGTTATCGCTCTCACTCTCTCATACTGGCCACTGGGAGTTCAACATGGCACCTCATGGCAAAGAACTCTCTGAGGATCTGAAAAAAAGAATTGTTGCTCTACATAAAGATGGCCTAGGCTATAAGAAGATTGCCAAGACCCTGAAACTGAGCTGCAGCACGGTGGCCAAGACCATACAGCGGTTTAACAGGAGAGGTTCCACTCAGAACAGCGCCTCGCCATGGTCGACCAAAGAAGTTGAGTGCCGTGCTCAGCGTCATATCCAGAGGTTGTCTTTGGGAAATAGACGTATGAGTGCTGCCAGCATTGCTGCAGAGGTTGAAGGGGTGGGGGGTCAGCCTGTCAGTGCTCAGACCATACGCCGCACACTGCATCAAATTGGTCTGCATGGCTGTCATCCCAGAAGGAAGCCTCTTCTAAAGATGATGCACAAGAAAGCCTGCAAACAGTTTGCTGAAGACAAGCAGACTAAGGACATGGATTACTGGAACCTTGTCCTGTGGTCTGATGTGACCAAGATAAACGTATTTGGGTCAGATGGTGTCAAGCGTGTATGGCGGCAACCAGGTGAGGAGGACAAAGACAAGTGTGTCTTCCCTACAGTCAAGCATGGTGGTGGGAGTGTCATGGTCTGGGGCTGCATGAGTGCTGCCGGCACTGGGGAGCTACAGTTCATTGAGGGAACCATGAATGCCAACATGTACTGTGACATACTGAAGCTAAAGAAGCTGAGGGTAAAGGTGATGGCCAAAGGCCAAGCATCTCCAGACCTAAACCCTATTGAGCATCTGTGGGGCCTCCTCAAACGGAAGGTGGAGGAGTGCAAGGTCTCTAACATCCACCAGCTCTGTGATGTCGTCATGGAGGAGGGGAAGAGGACTCCAGTGCCAACCTGTGAAGCTCTGGTGAACTCCATGCCCATGAGGGTTAAGGCAATGCTGGAAAATAATGGTGGCCACACAAAATATTGACACTTTGGGCCCAATTTGGACATTGTCACTTAGGGGTGTACTCACTTTTGTTGCCAGCGGTTTAGACATTAATGGCTGTGTGTTGAGTTGTTTTGAGGGGACAGCAAATTTACACTGTTATACAAGCTGTACACTCACTAATTTACATTGTAGCAAAGTGTCATTTCTTCAGTGTTGTCACATGAAAAGATAGAATAAAATATTTACAAAAATGTGAGGGGTGTACTCACTTTTGTGAAATACCGTATATATAGATATACACGCTATTGAGTTGGCTCACCCTTTGCAGTTATAAAAGCTTCAACTCTTCTGGGAAGGCTGTCCACAAGGTTTAGGAGTGTCTATGGGAATGTTTGACCATTCTTCCAGAAGTGCATTTGTGAGGTCAGGCAGTGATGTTGGACGAGAAAGCCTGGCTCGCAGTTTCCACTCTAATTCATCCCAAAGGTATTCTATTGGGTTAAGGTCAGGACTCTGTGCAGGCCACCTAATTAGTAAATAGAGTCCACCTGTGTGTAATTTAATCTCAGTATAAATACAGTTGTTCTGTGAAGCCCTCAGAGGTTTTTAGAGAACCTTAGTGAACAAACAGCATCATGAAGGCCAAGGAACACACCAGACAGGTCAGGGATAAAGTTGTGGAGAAGTATAAAGCAGGGTTAGGTTATAAAAAATATCCCAAGCTTTGAACATCTCACGGAGTTCTGTTCAATCCATCAACGGAAAATGGAAAGAGTATGGCACCACTGCAAACCTACCAAGACATGGCCATCCACCTAAACTGACCGGCCAGGCAAGGAGAGCATTCATCAGAGAAGCAGACAAGAGGCCCATGGTAACTCTGGAGGAGCTGCGCAGATCCACAACTCACGTGGGAGAATCTGTCCACAGGACAACTATTAGTCGTGCTCTCCACAAATCTGCCCTTTATGGAAGAGTGGCAAGAAGAAAGCCATTGGTGAAAGAAAGCCATAAGAAGTCCAGTTTGCAGTAGGTGAGAAGCCATGTGGGGGACACAGAAAACATGTGGAAGAAGGGGCTCTGGTCAGATGAGACCAAAATTTAACTTTTTGGCCTAAAAGCAAAACGCTATGTGTGGTGAAAAATAAATAATGCACATCACCCTGAACACACCATACCCACTGTGAAACATGGTGGTGGCAGCATCATGGTGTGGGGATGCTTTTCTTCAGCAGGGACAGGGAAACGGGTCAGATTTGATTGGTAGAGAGATGGAGTCCAATACAGGACAATCTTAGAAGAAAACCTGCAAAAGACTTGAGACCGGGGTGGAGGTTCACCTTCCAGCAGGACAACGACCCTAAACATACAGCCAGAGCTATAATGGAATGGATTGGAGGCTTACCAGATTGCCAACAGCAATGAGCCTGGGATAAACCACTCATGAGAACCTCTCCAAGGATGGGTAGATGGAATTATGTTTATATTGACTCCACAAAATAGGCAGGCCAGCTCACGGTATGGATTTAAGGAGGTAGCCAAAACTCAGATCACCAACAATCCTTCTTTTAGGTTATCCTCAAGACATAATCCTCTGCATTTCTATGGCTGGACCCAAAAAAAGCCAACTCTCTGGCATTCAGGTATTTGCAACTTACTCCCTCTGAAGAGCCAAACGTCCCCTTCTGCTGGCCTTTGAAGATCCACTGAAGGAGCATTAAAGACCACTGTACTCTTCAGAGTATCAACTGAGCAGCAGCCAGCAGGACAGACGTGCTGGACCCTTCACTCCCTCTGGGCTCTCATACTGCTTATTTCCAGGTATATTTTTCAAGCACTTTCAACTACCAATCAGACGCCTCTTCCTCGCTGACGTCACCACCCGTACTGACTTGTTAGAAAATAAGCATGACAAATTAGCCATTGCTTTTAATGATTTATCCAGGGAACACGATGCACTTTCCTCAGGATTCCTTCAGCTCCAGTCCTATGTGGAGGACTTGGATAACAGGAACAGAAGGAACAATCTCAGGATTATGGGTGCTCCAGAAAACATTACAGACTTACCCACCTATGCACAAAAGCTTTTTCAATCCCCCGTTACCTGACCAAGACCCTATAACCTTCACATGTGACCGGATCCACAGAGCTCTGAGGGATAAACCCCCTCCAGATAAGAACCCCAAGAGATACTTAGAAGGATTTCTTAGTAAGGAAGAGCTCATGCAAGTTGCACGTAACACCAGAAATATTATGCTAGATTGCATAAATCTGCAAATATATCCAGACATTTCACAGGCAACTTTGGAAAAACGCAGAAAGATAAAAGAATTTACCTCTCCTCTTTTATTTTATTTATTTCAGGTACTTATATAGCGCCGCCAATTTACGCAGCGCTTTACATATACATTGTACATTCACATCAGTCCCCGCCCCCAAGGAGCTTACAATCTAATTCAGCAAGAATCATCACCTATAGATGGGGTTTCCCTTTTCAATGAATTATCCCTCACAATGGCACTATATTGCCACCACCATCCCTGACGGCCAAGATCTTCTGCTAAAATTGGGCCTTATTGACCCGAATAATATTCCACACACACTTTATCTGATTGTTTACTATTTGCCCCATAACTGGTATTTCAGGCCATAAAATGAGACTTATCCACACTATTTGTGTATCAATACATTGGCTGATAGCCACTTATTGGAAATCACCTTTAGCTCCTTTTGCACAACTTAAAACACGTATAAATAATATTATTCTCCTGGAAAAACTCAATCATACCTTAAAGCGGAGTTCCACCCAAAAGTGGAACTTCTGCTGATCGGATTCCTCCCCTCCCCCTCAGGTGTCACAGTTGGCACCTTTCCGGGGGGAGGGGGGCAGAGGACACCTGTCTTTAGACAGGTGTCCTTTTCCACACACCCGGGTGCTCGGGCCAACCGCCGCGGCTGCTGACATCAGCAGCCCGGCTCCCTCCTCCCTCTGCTACTTGCCACCAGGCCAATAGCAGAGCGCAGCGGAGCCTCGCGCATGCGCAGTAAGGTGCCCGGCGTGAACCTGTAATGCTACACTGCCGGGTTCCCTTCCCCGCAATGGACGCGGCTGCACCCGACCCCCAATCCGAAGATTGGCGGCGGGTGCCGACATCGCTGGACTCCAGGACAGGTAAGTGTCCTATTATTAAAAGTCAGCAGCTACTGTATGTGTAGCTGCTGACTTTTAATTTTTTTAGGTTCAGGTGGACCTCCGCTTTAACCACTTGCTTCCCGGGCCAATTCTGACAATTCGCTCCTACATGTAAAATTCATCATTTTTTTTTTTTTGCTACAAAATTACTCAGAACCCCCAAACATTATGTATGTTTTTTTTTTTTTTTTTAGCAAAGACCCTAGGGAATAAAATGGTTTACGTTGCAACTTTTAATCTCGCACGGTATTTGCGCAGTAATTTTTCAAACGCATTTTTTTTTTGAAAAAAACTGTTTCATGCATTAAAAAATAAGAAAACCGTGAAGTTAGTCCAATTTTTTTGCATAATGTGAAAAAGGATGTAAGTAGTAAAGCCAAGTAAACAGATACCTAACATGTCCTGCTTTGAAAGTACGTACAATCGTAGAATGGCGCCAAACTTCGGTACTTAAAAATCTTCATAGGCGACGTGTTACAAATTTTTTACTGGTTACATGTTCAGAGGCAGAGGCGTAATTAGAAACTTCAGGGCCCCAGTGCAAGAAATTATGAAGGGCCCCTCTGACCCCTGGCCAGGGCCCTTCCCTCTTCCCACTCATCCTGGGGCCCTTTACTCCCATCGCGGGTCTCTTTATTACGGTCCGACCAAATAAACGAAGAGCTGTGTACCGAGCCTCCCATTCATTCAGAAATGGAAGTATAGTAAAAACAGTTTACTATGCTTCAGTTATGAGTGAATCAATTGGTACCAATCACTGACTCTGTTCATTCAGAAAAGGAAGGAGCCAGTAAATGACAAATTTACCGACCTGTTCCCATCTCTCCATCATGACCCATCTTCTACAGCAGCTGGCAGTCTCTGAACATCTCTTGTACTATGTCTGCATTCTCTGACCATCTCCTGTAATATTTCTGCTGTCTCTGACCATCTCCTGTAGTGTGTCCGCAGTCTCTGACCATCTCTTGTAGTATGTCTGCAGTCTCTGACCCTCTCTTGTAGTATGTCTGCAGTCTCTGACCCTCTCTTGTAGTATGTCTGCAGTCTCAGACTATCTCCTGTACCATGTCTGCAGTTTCTGATCATCTCCTGTACTATGTCTGCAGTCTCAGACCATCTCCTGTACTATGTCTGCAGTCTCTGACCATCTCCTGTACAATGTCTGCAGTTTCTGATCATCTCCTGTACCATGTGTGCAGTCTCTGACCCTCTCCTGCTCCTGTACTATGTCTACAGTCTCTGATCATCTCCTGTAGTATGTCTACAGTCTCTGATCATCTCCTGTACTATGTCTGTAGTCTCTGACCATCTCCTGTACCATGTGTGCAGTCTCTGACCCTCTCCTGCTCCTGTACTATGTCTACAGTCTCTGATCATCTCTTGTAGTATGTCTACAGTCTCTGATCATCTCCTGTACTATGTCTGTAGTCTCTGACCATCTCTTGTACCATGTCTGCAGTCTCTGACCGTGATAAAGTGAAAATGACATTGTCAAAAAGGGGCAGAGCATGGGTGACCTTAAAATGATGCCCCCCCCCCCCCCCGATAAAAGTTCTGTGGATGCCCATGGTGACAGGTACTCTTTTTGGAGAGATCAATAAGACTCCACATCTCTCATCTAGGCTGGAAAGACCGAGCTCAGACAAAAAAAAAATGAGCGATCTCGGCTCCTCCAGCCGAGTCTCCGGGCATTGTTTACATCTGGCTGGCCGGGCGTGGCGTCATACATCGTGCCTGGACCTCCGAGGCGCCTAGAGATGACTAGTGACCATCTGGTCACCAGTCAGCTCTATGGTTGACTACCGCCGGAGAAGCACCGGATGGCGGCAGATGGCCCGCTGCCTGTAAGAACGGTCAAGCGGCTGGACTGCCGCTATGATCGTTCTTATGGTGCACAGAATCACCGGCGGAAAAAAAATGATGCCTGTAACTGCATCCATCATTAAGATATCCTCGCTCAAAGATTGTGACGTCATGTGACGTGACACCGGGGGGGTGGAGGGGTTAAACCACTCCATGCACATATATAATAAAAAGTGGCAAGCATGGTATGATCGTGTTGATGTACTGTTCTCCACCCTGAATATTCGACTTGTATCTATAACTCTATATAGACCATCTCATGATTTAATTACTCTGAATTACCTATCTATTACAAATCTAATGTCACTTATTAATAACAAATGTATTTCCCACTACTGTTTAAACGCATTGTCATATGCATAGGTGTGCGCAGCCTATTGCATTAGGGTGTTGCACCACAAAGCGCAAACAAACATGAGTGTGAGTGTATACATGTCAGAAGGGCAGAGATCGGTGTCAGTAGTTTATTTATTTATTTATTTTTTTATAAGTTTGTTTTTTTATCATTTTTTACAATATTATATTTTATTTATTTTTTTACAATTTTATTTAGGAGCCCTGCTGGGGGGTTTTGGTGAAATATCAGGGGTGTAAACAGACCTCTGATGTCTCAGTTTTGGGGCAGAGAAAGAGACTGAGGACAGAGATTCCCCCATCCCTTTCTCTGCAGCAGGGGGAGTCTGCACAGTACAGGGTGATTAGGGTGTGCCCAGGCACACCTGCCACCCTATATGCGCACGCCTATGGTCATATGTAAAAATCCTAATGAAGCTGTGACTTTACCAGCATGTGAGCTTTATTATTGTACCATTTATGCCTTACAATAAAAGTTTGTAAACAAAAAAGAAAAAAAAAAAAAGAGTAGAGTAGAATTTTTCCTTGTTGGATTTGAAATAAGGTGATGTAAGCTGCAATGAATTCACAGAGGTGCTAGACAATGGTTATAATGTAACAAGCTGTCAAAAAAGGACACCTCCCAGGATGAGGACACCCTCCCAGGATGAGGACACCCCCCAGGATGAGGACACCCTCCCAGGATGAGGACAACCCCCCAGGATGAAGACACCCCCTAGGATGAGGACACCCTCCCAGGATGAGTACACTCCCCAGGATTAGGACACTCCCCAGGATGAAGACACTCCCCAGGATTAGGACACTCCAAAGGATGAGGACACTCCCCAGGATTAGGACACCCCCCAGGATGAGGACACCCCCCAGGATGAGGACACTCCCCAGGATGAGGACACCCTCCCAGGATGAGGACACCCTCCCAGGATGAGTACACTCCAAAGGATGAGGACACTCCCCAGGATGAGGACACCCCCCAGGATGAGTACACTCCCCAGGATGAGGACACCCTCCCAGGATGAGGACACTCTCCAGGCATGTTATTTAAAGGAATTTGACATTTTTAATGTTCCACTTTAAGCATTTAAAAAAATCACGGCTCCCGGGCAAACTGAATTTTTAATTTTTTTTTGCATTAGTAAATGTTTCCCCGTGGAAAATTGGCAATTTTAATTTGACAGATTCGGTTCCCATTGATTTCATTGTGGTTCAGAATCCAAATTTTTTGGAGTTTGTCTAACAACGCCCGACCCGAACCCAAATGGTCATTGTCAGCCTAATTTGTAATTTTTGGTAGTCTTCAGGGGTCAAAGGAGAGGATCTGCACACAACTTTTACACATAAAAGAATCTTGCCCCTCATCCTCTATATGTGGTGATAGTGGGGAATTCTATTTGTTGGTTGCATTTGTCATGACCCGTGTGTGTGTCAGTCATACTGAAACCCCCGTGAAATAGAATCCTCTGAAGAGAAGAAGAAAAACTTCTGAGAATGACGCAGGACCACATGTGAGTTCAGAGACATCCTGCTCCCTGTATGACCACACAGAGCATTTCACACCTCTGAGATGAGGCAGATTCATGTCTACAAAGTCTAATGAGATCGCCAAGTGACAGGTCCGAGAATCCAACAACTTTTAATATTGATTCCAAACAAGACAATATGGAACTTCCAACGCGTTTCAAGGGCTCAAACATCTCCCTGTTCTTCAGGGCTACAAATTAGTTACAAGAACAGACGTATTCATATATTAAAGTGCATTTCCACTTTTGCTGCCAAATTGCAATAAAAGCTACTTTATATTTGTTACATGATCCCATGTAAACATTAAACATTGATGCTTTGATCTTTTTTGTTGCTTTTTTACTTGCATTAAAATCCTACTTAAAATGTAATGTTAACATATTCCTAGAATAATGTGGCATCATGGAGGTCGGCCTTCTTCCATGGGGCCCCCATATGAGTGTAGCGCCCCCATAGTGTAGGTGCGTTTTTATAGCAGGGTTTTGCTAGGAGAGGCAAAATTTAGTCAGGCCTGACTGTATGTGCAGGCCTGAATGTTTTGATCTGGGCTTGGGGAGTGGCTCAGGTAGGACTGGGGCAGCCCAACAGATGATGTCACTAAACCCTCCTACCTTCTTCTGGGAGGTACTAAAACTTTCCAGAATGAAGGTGGGACAAGAGGTGTCATCATTTGGAGTGTCATGGGAGGCCCTGACCAATCCCCAATCTGGATTGGCAGGAGTCAGGCCTTCTCATATACTCTGGGCTGGGTCAGTCTGAAAGGAGAAGTCGGGTGGAAGTTTGAGATGTAGCAGGAGGCGCTGTGGAGGCCTCTTACCGGGAGGTCGCCCCCATCTGGGGGGTGGGGTGACCTTGAGGCCTGGAGGTTCGGGTGCAGCCAGGAGTGGAGGTAGGATTGCCACCTTATCCCTTTAAACCTGAACACATATGAATTACACAGGTTGTTCTGAGGCTAATTGAGTGCAGATAAGGCACCAAGTGAGTTTAATCACCACCTTAATCAGCCATAGAACAACCTGTGTAATTAGTATGTGTTCAGTTTTAAAGGGATGAGGTGGCAACCCTAAGTGGAGGTGATTTCTGGAGTAGCACAAGGGAACAGGAGAACAGTGGAGGTGCTACAGAGAGAGAGAGAGAGACTTTAAAGGGATCCACCAGTGTGGATGAGTGACAGACCCTGGAGCTGGGAGACAAAGTGCTGGAGCAGGCTGGAAGAGGAATAGTGGACAGTCTGTGGAAGCCCTGGGAGCCAGTCAGGGGAAGGAGAGTCACTGAGGAAAAGCAGGTCGGTGGGACCTGGAAGAGGAATGGGCTGGGAGTTGTAGTCCATCAAAGGCCCGGCTAGCACTCAAGTACGTTGCTACATGTTTAGGGGCTCGTGATACCTGGCCCGTAATGGGTGGTCTTGAGGTCCTGCTGACACAGTGTAGGCCTCACCATGTGCTAGCCGCGGTGAAGAGGAAAGAGTAGAGAAGCTTGATAAATTTCCTTTCGAGCTGGAAACTAAGTGAAGTGCTGGAGAGAAAACTGTAGGAGAAACGGTCAGCAAGTGATGTGCTGGAGATTTGTGAGGAGTAACAGTCTGTAGTTTGACATCCCTGCTCTATATGCATCCCCATAGGTCGGCAAGGGGTGGGGGTTGATGTTCATATTTATATATAATTAACATTTATTATGTACTATATATTATTTCTAGATTCTATTCTGTATGCAATATTTGGCTGACACTTGTATGTACAATGCAGTGTTTATCTTGAAGAAGCGACTGTTCCGAAATGCGTTCATATTGTACGCTATGAATATGTAATTGTTGTTAGACACGTGTGGAAGGGAGACATTTTTTTAAGTTCCTTTTTTGGATAGATTTGTTATGTTAATTCATTTTGTTTCATTTAGGTTTGTTTCGTTTATTCGTTTTCTAGCAAATTCCAACTTTTCGCAAGGATTCGAAAGTGAGTTGAATAGAAAATATTGATCCGATCCAAATTCTGTGTGAAGAATAGTTGGTTGTTAAAGCGGAGTTCCACCCTATTAAACGTCAGCAGCTACAAAAAGTGTAGCTGCTGACTTTTAATAAACAGACACTCACCTGTCCCAGGCTCCAACGATGCGGCCTTCGCTCTTCTCCCCCTCCTCCGTACGGCTCCGGCATCACAGGGGTGGGGACCCGGCTTTGGCTTCAAAGCTGGGCGCGCTCTGTGCATATGCGAGTCACATTGCGCGCTGTGAATGCCCGGCGTATCTTCTGGGACCTGTAACGTGTCCCAGAAGATCGCCGAGGGGGGTGAACTTCCTTCCGGCTCCGCGGCGTCAGGAGAGGAAGTGGACCTAGGACCCTGTGAAAACCCCCCTCAAAAAAATGGCATGCCAATTGTGGCATATCAGGGGTCAACTTCCCTAAAAGCAGAAGTCCTTAACTACCATGACTCATTTGCTGTCAGTGGGATTCCCCACTGACAGCAGAATATAAAAAAAAACAGTGCCGACATTCTTTTTTTTTTTTTTTAATGGCATGGGGTCCCCCCAAAATTCATACCAGACTCTTATCTGAGCATGCAGCTTGGCAGGTCAGGAAAGGGGGGAGGACAAGTGAGTGCCTCCCTGAACAATACCTCGCCACATGCCCACAACATGGGAAGGGGGTGCTTTGGGGTAGGGGGGCTCCCCCCCAAAGCACCTTGTCTCCACGTTGATGGGGACAAAGGTCTTTTCCCCACAACCCTTGTTGGTTGTGGGGGCCTGCGGGCGAGGGGCTTATCGGTCCCCAGATCACCATGTGAAATTGTATGGGGTACATCCCCGCCCCCCCCCCCCACCTTTGCTGCTGGAATGCTTGCTCAGATAAGGGTCTGGTATGGATTTGGGGAAGGGTGTGTCTTCTTTCTCTGGTACCGATGTCTTCTTCCTCCGGTAGTTTCTTCTCCCTCCAGTGCAGTCTTCTTCCTCTGGTGCAGTCGTCTTCACCTTGAGCTGTCTTCTCCTGGAGCTGTCTTCTCCTTAAGCTGTCTTCTCCTTGAGCTGTCTTCTCCTTGAGCTGTCTTCTCCTTAAGCTGTCTTCTCCTTGAGCTGTCTTCTCCTGGAGCTGTCTTCTCCTTGAGCTGTCTTCTCCTTGAGCTGTCTTCTCCTTAAGCTGTGTTCTCCTTGGGCTGTCTTCTCCTGGAGCTGTCTTCTCCTTAAGCTGTGTTCTCCTTAAGCTGTGTTCTCCTTGTGCTGTCTTCTCCTTGGGCTGTCTTCTCCTTAAGCTGTCTTCTCCTTAAGCTGTGTTCTCCTTGAGCTGTCTTCTCCTTGGGCTGTCTTCTCCTTGTGCTGTCTTCTCTTAAGCTGTCTTCTCCTTGTGCTGTCTTCTCCTTGTGCTGTCTTCTTCCACACAACCCTTGCCTGTTGATTGTGGGGGTCAGCGGGCAAGGGGATTATCGGCCCCCAGATCACCATGTGAATGTGTATGGGGTACATCTGCCCCCCCCCCCACCTTTCCTGCTGGGATGCATGCTCAGATAAGGGTCTGGTATGGAATTGGGGAAGGGCGTGTCTTCTTCCTCCAGTACCAATGTCTTCTTCCTCCGGTAGTTTCTTCTCCCTCCAGTGCAGTCTTCTTCCTCTGGTGCAGTCGTCTTCGCCTTGAGCTGTCTTCTCTTGAGTAGAGTTGATCGAACCTCTGGAAGTTCGGGTTCTGCTGGTTCAGCCGAACTTCGGGACAAAGTCCGGGTTTGGGTCCGGACTGGACCCGAACTTTGACACGGACCCTGAACCCCATTAAAATCAATGGGGACCTGAACTTTTAGGCACAAACATGGCTGTAACAAAGTCCTGGAAAGTCCTAGAGGTCTGCAAAAGGAAGGAAAATGGGGGTAAGAGTAGGGCAATTGCGATACAAAGAAATGGGGATAGGGAAATAACTTAAAATCATTTTTAACCTAAAATCACATAAAAAAATCAAAAAGGGAAGTGGATGTGGAGTTGGAGGTTGAGGAGGCGGTGAAAGTGGCGGTGGAGGAGGAGGAGGAGGTAGCCAACACTGTTTTTTTTTATTTTTGGAATTTTTTGTTTGTTTTTTAAACCAGCAATGTAGATGCACTTTTTAATTTTGTGCAAGAAACAGTAATCTGTCCCTTTAAGCAACAGTAGCAACCTCTCCCTATAGAACTAGGAGATGATTTTAGATTCTAAAATCATCTCCAAGTTGTACAGGGAAAGCCTCCAGCTGTTGCTTTAAGGAAAAGATCAGTGTTCTAATCTTCAAATTGTGTGGAAAATCCTTATATCAGCCGCAGGGAAGCCATATTAGTGTTTTAAAATCATCATCAAATTGTGTGGAAAATCCTTATATCAGCCGCAGAGAAGCCATATTAGTGTTTTAAAATCATCATCAAATTGTGTGGAAAATCCTTATATCAGCCGCAGAGAAGCCAAATAAGTGTTTTAAAATCATCATCAAATTGTGTGGAAAATCCTTATATCATCCGCAGAGAAGCCATATTAGTGTTTTAAAATCATCTTCAAATTGTGTGGAAAATCCTTATATCAACCGCAGAGAAGCCATATTAGTGTTTTAAAATCATCATCAAATTGTATGGAAAAAGCCTATCTCAGCCGGAGAGAAGCCATATTAGTGTTCTAAAACACACAATTTGAAGATGATTTTTAAACACTAATATGGCTTCTCTGCAGCTGATATAAGGATTTTCCACACAATTTGAAGATGATTTTAAAACACTAACATGGCTTCTCTGCGGCTGATATAAGGATTTTCCACACAATTTGATGATGATTTTAAAACACTAATATGGCTTCTCTGCGGCTGATATAGGTGTTTTCACACACACTTTGAAGTTGATTTTAGAACAATAATCTTTCCCTTAAAGCAACAGACTCTATCTAGTCCACAATCAGATCGTTCTGTGCAGCAGGATGAGGTGTGCAATCTGTCCCTCAAAGCAGCAGTACTCATATCTCTCCCTAATCCACAATCAGATCGCTCAGTAATGCAGGATGAGATGTTCTGCAATCTGTCCCTCACAGAGCCAGCAGCATTCTCTCCCTAAACTATCCTGAGAGCATATGACATGCAGCACAGTGACTCCAGCCCCATATAGTGACTGGGTCACATGGTGCACTGGCCAATCACAGCCATGCCATTAGTAGGCATGGCTGTGATAGCTTCTAGGGAAAACCAGTGAAACACTTGTTGATTGGCTGCCCTTGGCAGCTTTTTAACACGTGTAGTAAAATACCAGAACCCTTGACCCGAACCCGAACTGTTTTTGAAAAGTCCGGGTTCGGGTCCGGGTCCCGGACACCCAAAAGTCTGATACGGACCCGAACTTTACAGTCTGGGTTCGCTCAACTCTACTCCTTGAGCTGTCTTCTCCTTGAGCTGTCTTCTCCTTGAGCTGTCTTCTCCTTGTGCTGCCTTCTTCCTCACTGTCACTTACCCGCTAAAAACAAAAAAAGACGATCTTCTTCTAACGCTGTATTCCTCCATTGTGTTGTCTCCTGCTGTCTGCCATTTCTTATACAGCCATGGGGCATTGCCATCCGATGACATCACCCGGAGAACCCGCCCCTTCTGCTAACATTGAGAAAGAAGACACGCTGGAGCTACGACGGGGGACACTTTTCATTTTTAATACAGGACTTCTCAAACCATCTCTTGTTTTTTCTTTTAACACTTCATTGCTTTTTGGGGTGAATGGGTGGGGGTACAATGTACCCCATACTCCTTCACATGGGGGGGTGGGATCCGCGGGCCCCCTTTCTTAAAGGGGGCTTCCAGATTCCGATAAGCCCCCTGCACGCAGACCCTCACAACCACCGGTCAAGGTTGTGGGGATAAGGCCCTTGTCCCCATCAACATGGGGCAAGGTTCTTTGGGGCAGCCCCCCTGCCCCAAAAAACCCATCCCTCCATGTTGAGGGCGTGCGGCCTGGTGTTGTTCAGGAGGGGGGGGGGGCGCTCGCTCGTCCCCTCCCTTTCCTGACCACCTGCTGGGCTGCATGCTCGGAAAAGGATCTGGTATGGATTTTGGGGGGGGCCCCACGCCTTTTTTTTTTTTTTGATTAGGGGGGTCCGCTCTGAATCAATATTAGACTTGAATTGCCTGGTAATTTTGCAGGCAATTTTCTTTTTTTACATTCAGCTGTCAGCGGTGAACCCCGCTGACAGCTGATGACTCATCAGTTGTTAGGGTTGTGGCGGCCGGCCTCCCGGCCTGCTCCTTAGCAACCAGCAATGTACAGTGTGTTTACAGTGTCTTTAAAGAGAAAAAAAATGTAACACGCAATATGCAGACAAAGCGCTTCCCTGAGGGGGCAGTAGAGAAGAGGAGGAGCAAGGAGCACCGCTGGGGGACCCCAGAAGAAGAGGGTCGGGCCACTCTGTGCAAAACCGCTGCACAGAGGAGATAAGTATAATAAAAACGAACCTTTACAACCCCTTAAAACCCAATCACCCAGCCCCTGCTTCAGGAACGGATTAGGGGCATCTTGGGCCTGTTGCTGAGGACTTTTATGGGCCTTTTTATGGGAATAAATAAAATGAAAATGCAAACAATTTTTTGTTAAAACAAATGAAATATGCTGCCTCAATTTACATATCAATCATGTGTACACTGTATACATAGCAGGGCTGGGCAGTATTAGTGACTCAGAGCAGGGCTGGGCCTATCTTAAGGAAGGGGCCTGGAGTTGCAGCTCCAATAGCTCCTATGTTAATCTGGCCCTGCTCTGCTTACAGTATTTGCGTATGGCCAGTGGGAACAGATTAACAGCTGTTAGGCCACTTTTATTCAAAACAAAGTTCCGGGACATCAGCTTTTCCCAGCAGGGTTTCAGCGCTGTACAGCATCCAAACCAAAGCACAGCCTCCTGGCTTTAAACGTGGGATATTTAATTTCCCAGATTAGAATACGTCAGCCCACACAATAAATACACTGACAAATATCAAAAGTTGATAAAAAGTAAAAATCTGCTGTTTTTTTTTATTACCTTTTGGATACAAGTGTACACCAGACCACATGCTGCTTCTTCAGCACCTCTATCTCCCAGGGGTCAGCCTGGTCACTGAGCCATAGCCAGGTCCTATGGGGGGGAAATGCAGAGAAAACACTGAAACGCCATTTTATCCTGGACTCCATTTTAAAATATCCTTTCTTCCTCTGTCTCTCATTGTCCCCCCTTCCATTTCACAATTCACAGTTTGCACGTACAGACAAGATCTAATCTATCATTCCAATTACTAAATTCCATGTACCAAGTACTACCAGCCACCATAATTAGGTTGTACCAAGCACCATTACTTATTACTTAGTTTCTCTGTTAATTCAACCCCATAGCTCCAGGACTCTGGAAAGTGACTCCCTCCTTTCTTAAGGAGGAGTTTTATAATTGTTTCAGTTATCTATTATAATTACTAAACCTATAGTCTCATATTATATGGAATATTATTAACTTTGTATAATTGTTAACCTATAAGGTGAGATATCTTGCAGAATATCATTAACTTTGTAACGCCCTTCATAGTAACTACAAAATGTTTGGCTCAAAGGAATACAAGTCAGAATAATCTTGGCTTACAAACTGTCTGTGTGTGTGTGTTTCTCATAACGCTAAGATTATTCTCAAAATGGATCCTTAAAAGAAACCGGGTCGATCCAAGCCAGTCAGAACAGCAGGCCTCGCTGATACCCCAACAGGTCCTATACTATAAAGGACTGTGCACACCTGCAAAATCAGAATGGTGGTTTCCGGCAAAATGTGGACCTTTAGAGGCTTCACCTGCCCAGGTCTCTTACAAAGCCTCCAGGCTCCAGGAACCAGAACAGGATTTACTAATCCCAGAGACAACTGCTAAGCCTCTACACAGCCTCCAGGCTCCAGGAACCAGACCAGGATTTACTAATCCCAGAGACAACTGCTAAGCCTCTACACAGCCTCCAGGCTCCAGAAACCAGAACAGGATTTACTAATCCCAGAGACAACTGCTAAGCCCCTACAGAGCCTCCAGGCTCCAGGAACCAGAACAGGATTTACTAATCCCAGAGGCAACTGCTAAATCTCTACAAAGCCTCCAGGCTCCAGGAACCAGAACAGGATTTACTAATCCCAGAGACAACTGCTAAGCCTCTACACAGCCCCCAGGCTCCAGGAACCAGAACAGGATTTACTAATCCCAGAGACAACTGCTAAGCCTCTACACAGCCTCCAGGCTCCAGGAACCAGAACAGGATTTACTAATCCCAGAGACAACTGCTAAACCTCTACACAGCCCCCAGGCTCCAGGAACAAGAACAGGACTTACTAATCCCAGAGGCAACTGCTAAACCTCTACAAAGCCTCCAGGCTCCAGGAACCAGAACAGGATTTACTAATCCCAGAGGCAACTGCTAAGCCTCTACACAGCCTCCAGGCTCCAGGAACCAGAACAGGATTTACTAATCCCAGAGACAACTGCTAAGCCAGTTTTCTTACTTAGACACAACCATACTGATCATGTGACCGCTGTGACAGCCAATCAGTTACATTTTTGAGATGCCCACCTCCCCCTCTCAGTGTTAAAAGAAAAGTATGGGGAAAGCTTGTTTGGCTGTACTTCTCCTGTGGTTCACAGGAGTGCAGTGTGTTTTGCATGCCTGTGACACGTTTTCAGCAGAGAACAGGCTGAAGTCCACTCTCTGCTGATGTCACAGCAGTTGGTCCAGGCTCAGGTGTCATCACGACCATGGAGTCGGGATCCTCACACATGCCTGGACCAGAACCCGGCTCAGCCTCTCAGCGAGCCGCTTAGAGCCTGAGCCGGCCGCTCCTGCCCCCTCCACAGGGCAGCACTCCAGTGAGTGAGGAGGGAGCAGAGCAGAGAGCCGGTGACTGACAGTCTACAGCTTTCTCCTCGGCGGAGATGTGGGAACTGAGCGATCGGCGGTGTTTGATCGATCGTTTCTCAGTGTTAGAGGTGCCGGGGAACAGATGCAGCATCCACGAGATAAGTATGAATAAAAAAACCTTTTCAGAACCTCTTAAAGGCTGCCAGGTGGCTGAGACAGGACCGGTCCTACCATGGGTCCCAGTGGGTCCATTGGACCCAGGCAGCACTTTGGGAGGGGCAGCAAATTGAACCACGTCCGCCTCTCCTTCTCTTCTATTTACCCAGCAAATTGACCACCTAGATTTTTTTTTCCAGCAGTTTCGTGTGTCATGGCGACAACTTCCCCCCCAGGCCACTCTCCCCGCCACTATACTACCCTAGCCTGCCCCTATACTGCCCTAGCCTGTCTATATACTACCCTAGCCTGCCCCTATACTGCCCTAGCCTGTCTATATACTGTCCTAGCCTGTCCATATACTACCCTAGCCTGTCCATATACTACCCTAGTCTGTCCATATACTACCCTAGCCTGTATATATACTGCCCTAGCCTGTCTATATACTACCCTAGCCTGTCTATATACTGCCCTAGCCTGTCCATAAACTACCCTAGTCTGTCTATATACTGCCCTAGCCTGTCTATATACTGCCCTAGCCTGTCTATATACTGCCCTAGCCTGTCCATAAACTACCCTAGTCTGTCTATACACTACCCTAGCCTGTCTATATACTGCCCTAGCCTGCCCCTATACTATCCTAGCCTGTCCATATACTACCCTAGCCTGTCCATATACTACCCTAGCCTGTATATATACTGCCCTAGCCTGTCCATATACTACCCTAGCCTGTCCATATACTACCCTAGTCTGTCTATATACTGCCCTAGCCTGTCTATATACTGCCCTAGCCTGTCCATAAACTACCCTAGTCTGTCTATACACTACCCTAGCCTGTCTATATACTACCCTAGCCTGCCCCTATACTGCCCTAGCCTGTCTATATACTGTCCTAGCCTGTCCATATACTACCCTAGCCTGTCCATATACTACCCTAGTCTGTCCATATACTACCCTAGCCTGTATAGATACTGCCCTAGCCTGTCTATATACTACCCTAGCCTGTCTATATACTGCCCTAGCCTGTCCATAAACTACCCTAGCCTGTCAATATACTGCCCTAGCCTGTCCATATACTACCCTAGCCTGTCTATATACTGCCCTAGCCTGTCTATATCCGGTTCCACACCGCACGCTGTATATTTACGGTGGCGGTGTGGACGCTGAGCGCGAATCGCCGATTCGCGCAGGCGCAGCTAGGGGGCGATCGCGCTCCGCAATGGGGGCGATCGCGCGCCGCCGGCGGCGCGCTCTCGTGCCCGACACACTCTGGAGGAGTGTGCCCACGGCTCGGGCGGACCCGATGTCCGCCGGCGAGCCGCGATGAGCTGCTACAGCCAAAGAGCGGGGAACCGCCGTCTTTACATCACTGCTCTTTCAATGGGGACCAGCAGTGGCTGGTGGATAAGGGGCGCTTGGGCGCCGCCTCCCCACCGCTGACATGAAGAAAAAAAAAAGTCAACCCGCCCCCCCTGCAGGAGGTGCCGGTACATTGACTTTTCTTTTTTTTTTTTTTTTCTTCGGCTCCTTGCTGTCAGCTGACAGCAAGTAGCGAGCCGATTGGCAGCAATTAAAGTCTATGGGTGTGCGCTGGCCAGGCGCACACACAGGGTCTAAATGGCTGCCCCGGAGCCATTAGAGCCAATGACTCTCTGTCATTGGCTGCTGTGGGCAGGGGCGGGACAATGGCGGACGTGCTGGCTGTGTGTCACGCAGGCGCAGCACTCCACCAGTCCAGGACACACTACGAGGAGAGAGAAGGACGGGACACAGTAGTCTGAGAGTGACAACCGCCGCTGTGCCGGTGCCGCCCATCGCTCGTCTCTAGTGCCAGCCACCACTGTACCAGCACTCCTGTGCCAGCAGCCACCACTGCCAGCCACCACAGTACCAGCACAGCAGCCATACCAGAGTCTCACCAGACAGCAGGACATCCGGGCCGGCTGCAGACTGCAAGGTGGGTGAGGCCTTACCATTTTCTGATGTTTACTCAAGGCAGAGGATGTGGGTGAGTGTGTATGTGTGTGTGTGCATGTGTGTGTGCATGGGTGTGTGCATGTGTGTGCATGGGTGCATGTGTGCGCATGTGTGTGCATGGGTGCATGTGTATGTGTGTGTGCATGCGCATGTGTGTGCATGTGTGTGTGCATGTGTGTGTATGTGTGTGCATGTGTGTAGTGGGGGGGAGGGGTAGATACA